>SJYQ01008234.1:405986-452565 GCA_006410935.1 Redunca redunca
CCTCCACTAGCTTTGTTCGTAGTGATGCTAAGGCCCACTTGACTTCACATTCCAAGATGTCTGGCTCTAGATTAGGGATCACATCATCATGACTGTCTGGGTCGTGAAGATCTTTTTTGTACAGTTCTTCCGTGTATTCTTGCCACCTCTTAATATCTTCTGCTTCTGTTAGGTCCATACCATTTCTGTCCTTTATCGAGCCCATCTTTGCATGAAGTGTTCCCTTGGTATCTCCAATTTTCTTGAAGAGATCTCTGGTCTTTCCCATTCTGTTGTTTCTCTGTGTATACATACTCTATTGGCTCTGTTTTTTGGAGAACCCCAACACATCCTTTAATAGCATTTTCTTCTTGCATACAAAGTCCAGTATACAATTACATATTGTATTTATCTGTTTAATCTCATTTAATCTTGAAGATGTCCTCAACCTTTGTCTCTTATAACCAACTTTTTCTTAAGAACAGAGGTGTTTCTTTAAATAGAACCTTCTGTTTAACCAACATTTCCTCATGCCTCAAGTTCTGTGTGACAACCAGCATAGTGCTCAGATCAGACGTGCCTCTCAGGTGTCACGAGCGGGAGCGTGTGAGGCCAGCCGGCTGCTCTCTGGTGACGCACGTTTGCTCACTCAGTCCAGGGGCTGCCAGCTTCTCCGCTGTGCAGGCAACAGCTGGGGCCATCAGGTGCCCACAGTCCAGCTCAGCTCCTCAGTCACGCCTGCTCGCTGCGACCCCGTGGACGGCAGCACACCAGGCCTTCCTGTGCGTCACCAACGCCCAGAGCTTGCTCACACACACATCCATCGAGTCGGTGATGCCATCCAACCATCTCATTGTCTGTCGTCCCCTTCTCCTGCTGCCCTCAATCTTTCCCAGCATCAGGGTCTTTTCAAGTGAGTCAGCTCCTTGCATCAGGTGGCCAAAGTATTGGGGTTTCAGCTTCAACATCAGTCCTTCCAATGAACACCCACGACTGATCTCCTTTAGGATGGACTGGTTGGATCTCCTTGCAGTCCAAGGGACTCTCAAGAGTTTTCTGCAACACCACAGTTCAAAAGCATCAATTCTTCGGTGCTCAGCTTTCCTCACAGTCCAACTCTCACATCCACACATGACCACTGGAAAAACCACAGCCTTGACTAGACAGACCTTTGTTGGCAAAGTAATGTCTCTGCTTTTTAATATGCTATCTAGGTCGGTCTTAGCTTTTCTTCTAAGGAGCAAGCGTCTTTTAATTTCATGGCTGTAGTCACCATCTGCAGTGATTTTGGAGCCCAGAAAAATAAAGTCAACCCCTGTTCCACTGTTTCCCCATCAATTTGCCATGAAATGATGGGACCAGATGCCATGATGTTCATTTTTTGAACACTGAGTTTTAAGCCAACTTTTTCACTCTCCTCTTTCACTTTCATCAAGAGGCTTTTTAGTTCCTCTTCACTTTCTGCCCTAAGGGTGGTGTCATCTGCATATCTGAGGTTATTGATATTTCTCCCGGCAATCTTGATTCCAGCTTGTGCTTCTTCCAGCCCAGCGTTTCTCATGATGTTCTCTGCAGAGAAGTTAAATAAGCAGGGTGACAATATACAGCCTTGACGTACTCCTTTTCCTCTTTGGAACCAGTCTGTTGTTCCATGTCCATTTCTAATGTTGCTTCCTGACCTGTATACTATTATCATTACAAAATAATAATTTTTCACCCTTCCATTCCTTCCACACTTATCAGTCAGCACCAGACTGAGAAGAATCCTCCCTTCTTCCTATCTATCACCAGACTCTTCATGGATTACTGTTTTTTCAATGACTTAAAGTTCATTCTTTCCCTGTTGACCCATATTTGCTCAGTGGAAACAGCTGCAAGCTGGCTTCTCTACCCTTCAGACACAACTTCCTTTTCTTTCCTTTCTTTCTAAGCACTTCCTTGCTTTCTCTGAAGTAGCCTTGACTCCTTTTAGTGGAAACGGCATCAGAACCACGACTGGGTGTCAGCCGCCCTCACTGCTACTGGCGTACCTTGCCTTCCAGGCTCTTTCACGGGCAGAACCAAGAAATAAATGCTTACATCATTTTACATATACAGATACACACACACATATTTAAGTCTGCTTGCAAATACCTGCACTGTATAGGAACTTATACTGTACAAAGAGATGTTTTACACGTCTGTGACATGCATGTTTCAAAATTGTCAAGGATTCTTCATTCAACTGGTGTATGATCATTTCCTCACAATCTCCGTCTGCAGAATTATTTGTACATCAAATTATTTGAGCTTATTTCTTATTTACTAGTTTCAGTCAGTCAGTTCAGTCGCTCAGTCGTGTCCGACTCTTTGCGACCCCATGAATCGCAGCACGCCAGGCCTCCCTGTCCATCACCAACTCCCAGGGTTCACTCAGACTCACGTTCATCGAGTCCGTGATGCCATCCAGCCATCTCATCCTGGATCGTCCCCTTCTCCTCCTGCCCCCAATCCCTCCCAGCATCAGCGTCTTTTCCAGTGAGTCAACTCTTCGCATGAGGTGGCCAAAGTACTGGAGTTTCAGCTTCAGCATCATTCCTTCCAAAGAAATCCCAGGGCTGATCTCCTTCAGAATGGACTGGTTGGATCTCCTTGCAGTCCAAGGGACTCTCAAGAGTCTTCTCCAACACCACAGTTCAAAAGCATCAATTCTTCGGCGTTCAGCTTTCTTCACAGTCCAACCCTCACATCCATACATGACCAATGGAAAAAGCTAGTCACTACAAATCAACCAAGAAGCATATAGTCAATTTACAGGAAGTACAAGAGCAATGATCTAACTCTGAATGATGAGCCCAAATGCCGCGGTGCTGAGCGGGTGGAATGTGAAGCACACCGATAATGCCCACGTCCCCAGATGGCGGACATGCCATCACCAAGCCACTTGTCCTCAAACAGCCCGTGAACTCACCTGCCTGTGTCCTCTAATAAGTATCAGGATGTCAGCAACTACAGGATACTTGGTGGCAGCTGAAGCAGAAGAGAGGCTAAGACACTTAAGGAATCGGGTCCTGTACCGCTTTCCTACCACCTTCTGCGACTGGAAGTAAAGGCCGGAACTGGTAAACATTCCCGCGGTGCGAGGGCTCCGAGCTCCGCTTCTCCGTGCTACAGCTCGTCGGCACGTGCTTACACGCTGCGAGGGGTTCTGAGTTCTGCTACAGCTCAAAGAACTGCATTTTTACTGTGACCTCAAGTAAAATTGAAACTGAATCTAAAATTGGGAACAAACATGTATACATACTTACAGTCTAAGCCTACTTACGCAATATAAATTACAAGCAGTTACACAAACAATATAATTTAAGGCTTACAAAGCATTCTGTCTGTGGCTCCCATCTTTGATTCAGTCTCAGCTCTGTAACTAAATAGTAAGTGCTCATTATTCAGAGCTTTTTCCACCTCTTTAGATGAAACTCACTGTCCAGCACATTCCTCAGGAAGACTCCCTATGTAAGATACTTCCTGAGTTCTTGAATACTCAAAACTTTTCTATAATTTTAATCTTAAAGCTGAATATAACTCTTGATTCACACCTTCTTTCCTTAAGCTCCTTTAAAAGTAAAAAAAAGTTGCTCCAGTGTTGCCTTGATGCCACTTTTGAGAAGTCTGACATCAGCTAATATTCCTACCATTGTACAACTTAGTTCGTCTTTTGGACTGAAGCTCTGAGCATGTGTCTTTAAAGTGTAACGGTATTACTAGGCTATGTCTCAGAGCTGATTAGCTTTCCCCAGTACCCAGTGGCATCTCCATATGTAGACGTGAGTCTCCTTTTACTTTTGGAATTACTTTTCTTAGATGATTTAGCTTTATCTGTGAGAACGCCAGTTGTACACGTTACAACTTTGTCTTTCACTTCAACTACTCTCTCTCAGGCCTCTTTTTCTTTCCGTATCTAACTTGAAAAAATTTGCTTCCTTGCTTTTCTTTAATACTTATTAAATTTTCATTTTGATTTATCCTTCCTTCAGGACTTGGTTATTTAGTCTTCATTTCTGACATGATTCTGCCTTTCTCTTCATTTCCCCCCCGAGTTCAATCAACTCTCACTGCACTTCCTTCTGTTTTCTGGTCCATTTCTTTCTTAATTTTTGAATATCTAATTCAAGGTATTTTCTCACCATTACCAAGGCTTTTTTTTGGCTGTGCTGTGGGGCATGTGGGATCTTAGTCCCCCGATCGAGGGCTGAAGCTAGCCCCTGCAGTGGAAGCAGGAACGTTAGCCACTGGACCACCAGGGAAGGCCCCTGGTGCTTTCCTAAAGGTGTTTCCTCGGGTGGGGGTGCTCATTCCAGCTTTCCATCTGCATGATGTGGGCTTGGGGGAGACTCTGCACCACCTGGAACATTTAATCTGCGTTTTATTTTCACAGAAGCTTTGTATTCCTTTTTTCTGTTCCTATGTATTTGAGGTACAGGTTTTCTCAATCAGTTTAGTGAGGATCACTTTATTTCATGGATGATGGGGAGGGACTGTGGGCAACTTTTGCTTCTGCAAGATCTGTAATTTTCTCCGTTTCTTTTTTCTCTTCACTGGCCACACTCCCAAGGTGACTAACCTTTCCATATTTGTTCTCCTACAGAAGCAGAGCCTCTTTAACACTGCCCTTCTGACCCTGCTCGCTTTCAAGCCCTTTTCCTAAGCCAGAGCCAGGGCCCACCAAGTCTCAGTGGGAAGCAGCGTTTTTGCACATGCTGCTGATGCCTTCTCCTTCTGAGGGTCACCTTTTGCCTGTGTTTTGTCTGCTTTCTGTGCCTCTGTCTTTCTCTTCCAAGAGCCTCTCAAAACGGCCTTCCCCCCTCCATCCCCCACGGGACTGCGGCAACAGGGCCCCCACTGGGCGTTCCCCGAGGACTCGATGCTTTTCCCGCCGACTGTGACGTAACCTGAAGACGACGGCTTCTCCACCTCCCAGAAAAGTTGGAGGTGCAGTCACAGGTGGTTTTATTTGAGCTTCTTACTGATATGGGGGTTGGCAGGGGTTGGGGGGGTGGTATATGGAGATTTGGAATCAGGCAACTGTCACTACCAGACAGAGAATATCTATTCTTGTTCACTGTTAAAGTATCATTTCTGGAGTTTCCAAAAAAAAAACAACAAAAAGTCCTCTAGGCAAACAGTTTCCAGCTTGGTCTGCAAGTCTCTCAGAGGATGTTACATAAGTTTAAAACCCTTCAACCCCATCTCCACCTGACTGGCAATGGAAAGTTAAATGCCACTACCCTTTTTATCTTAAATAGTGATGGATTATTTGCTGCTTCACAGTCTTAAAATTTTCAGAGGTCTCATATAGGACTTTCCCTAAAGTAAATTCCATTACTCAGTCATCTAAATTATGCCACAGCAACGTGTCACGCTAGCGGCTGCAAGCGAGAGTCTCTCACTCATCCCGCATGGCCACTGTGGGTTGCCCAGGGCTCTGGGCCACGTCCTCGTCACCGTGGCGCCCGCGTCACAGAGAAACCACTACTCAAGCAGCAAGCGCTGAGGAACAGTGGGGCCAAGCGCCGGAAGGGCGTCACACGGGCAGTTAGAGGCACAGGTTAAGTGCCTTACACAGAACTGCTGATGAGTTTTACGGGCCAAAGCTAGTCAAATGATTCTGCCCAAGCATAAACGGACCTACCCTGTGCCAGAGGAGAACCAGCAATCTGTATAACAGAAGCTTCATCTTAAACCTGAAATATTTCTAAATATTTCTGCTAACTGCAATAAGCAAATGTACTTCTTAGCATGTGAAAACAAGATTGACTCAATAGTAAAATCAAAGAAATCACATTCTAATGAAATTCAAATGACATGTAGTAAATCCAAATAAGACCTGTCAAATATATGCAATATTTTAGTTGGCTAAATGACAACAACTAAAATGCCTTAATTAGAGCTCTCATCAAACAAATTTAGCTGTGGCCAAAGCAAGTTATTGCCAACTTTAAATTATGGAAGATGACTGTGTCCATAATACCCTTACGAACAGAATCTGCCCAGACTTTTAGTAAGTGAAAGTGTCAGTCGCTCAATCGTGTCTGACTCTTTGCGTCCCCATGGAGCCCATCACGCTCCTCTGTCCACGGAATTCTTCAGGCAAAAACACTGGGGTGGGTAGCCATTCCCTTTTCCAGTGGGTCTTCCCGACCCAGGGGTCAAATCTGGCCGTGCACACTGCAGGCAGCTTGCCGGGAGCCACCAGGAGAGCCCGGGCTCTAACAGACGGAGCAGCAGCCGTGTGCACGCCGAGGCTCGTGCTCGCACACTCGGGCGTTTCTGTGCACCAGGCCGCGCTGCAGGCGGACTCACAAGGCTGAGCCTCGGGGAGCCCAGACGCGCATCTAGATGTTGCTGATTTGCCTTCTCACACAGCTGATGGGGTGGCGAATACAAAGTAGGGTATTTATTTAATGTGTACTTGTCATAGTTCTCTGGCTGGGCTTATACACCTGGAAGATAAAAAGGCAAGTTTTAAAGCAGCTACAGCATCTGAACAACAGTACACTGATAAGCATAATCATTTTTAAAAAATTCAAGGACATCCATAGTGAAAGATTAACCGTAGAAAAGACTTACTTGTTCTTTGTTGTATGCCTGTAAGAGGACCTTTTAAAGGAATATTACAAGAATAAAGAATTGGACACCCATATGTTCCTCATGGGAAATGACACAAAAAATTCAATTTTGCTTTCCCATTATTTGCTTTATTATTGCCTTCCATTTTCTATAATCATTAAAATGTGGATGCAAACATACTGCTTTTAAAAAGTAGGTCTCCACTTTATGAAACTGTCCTCATTTATTACATTGAAATTGACTCTGAAAAAATGGGAAAATAAAAAATATTAAAATTTCACAAAGAAGTAGTCAACAGCTAAGCAAGAAGGCATATCTTTTAAAATAGATTTTAATTTAAAAAATGAAAACCCAGAGTGTACTTTAAAATGTTTATTCTACAAATATCTAACCAGTTCTAATTACACGTAGGCACTGCATAGAGCTATCTAGAACAGCAGTGACCTAGAACTTCACTGTGTAGGTCAGGGTTCAGGCACCATCTCCAGCTGTGCATTCTCAGACAAGCTGCCTAACTTCCCTCTCTGTACCCCTGTACCTACATCTGTAAAGTGAGGACATTAATAGTACTGGCCCTACAGGATCTGCTCTGGGGATAAAAAGAGTTAAAAAAATTCAAAATCCTTAGGAAACGCAGAGCTTGGTGCGGATTAAACAAGACAGCGCTGTGTGCCGCTTGGAAGGGCGCCGCCCAGGGCTGCCCCGGTGGCTCAGTGGTAAAGAATCCCCTGCAGCGCAGGGGGTGCAGGTTCCTTCTCCTGGGTCACAAACATTCCCTGGAGAAGGAAGTGGCAGCCCACTCCAGTATTCCTGCCCAGAGAATTCCGTGGACAGAGGAGCCTGGCAGGCTACAGTCCATGGAGTCTCGAAAGAGTCAGACACGACTCAGCAACTAGGCAACAGCAACACAGAGAGTTAGGGCACGTGCACACTCCCTGCCGCCGTGAAGAGTGAGGGCACGTGCACACTCCCTGCCGCCATGAGCCAGCGGGAAGAAACCGTCGGCGGGTTCCCAAACTCAAGACAGTGAGAGAACACCTCGCGCTGGTCTCCAAGATAAAAGATGCTCCCAAACCGTAAGGTGGACTAGTAGCGTTGTCCCACGCATGAGAACATGATCAAGACGTCTGAAGATCAAAAAAATCTTTACGGTAAAGCCACAAGATCTGGGGAACAGAAGGACTAAGCGCATCACCCTCGAGATGACCGTGAAGGGAGCCGCACGACGACAGGCACACAGCCGCTGAGCAACCCGTCCACACGGGGGGACAGGGGCTCAGAATGAAAGCCTCCGGGAAGAAGGGTCGTCTCATCCACAGAAAAGGGACTCGCAGAGCTGCTGCAGCAGGTGGGGCGCTTAGAGACTCAAAGAAAAGTAACTGAATGGAAAGACTGGGTAAGTTAACTCTGGGGAAAAATTAGACAAAGAAGGAAACAAAAACAAAAACACATACTTGGCTCAGCCATGACTGCTTAGATAGCAACTAAAGACGGCGTGTGGGCTCAGCCCGAGCTGCGACTCGCTCAGCGGGACGGAAAGTGTCGGTCGCTCAGCCGGGTCCGACTCTGCGACCCACGGACTGTAGCCCACCAGGCTCCTCCGTCCACGGGATTCTTTAGGCAAGAATACTGGAGTGGGCTGTCATCTCCTTACCCAGGGGATCCTCCTGACCCAGGGATAGAATGCGGGTCTCTCCTGCGTTGCAGGCAGATTCTTTACCAGCTGAGCCACAAGGAAGCCTGTTAAGCAGATGAACCAATAAATAACGGATCTAAAACTGCTGACTGCAGAGCTGAACAGTTATAACAGAAGAGAGCAGAAGCCAGAGACGGAGTGGCAGACGAGGGCCAGGCAGCGGCCTCACTCTACAGTGCTCTCCAAGCACAGGCGCGACCACTTTACAGTGCTCTCTGAGTACAGGCGTGGATTACTGTTGATTTTTTAAATTAAATAGAGTATTCATCTAGTCCTCTATGGCAGATACTATATACAGGTCCACTCACCACCGTTCTCAATCACCATTTCCCTTGTCTTGAGAGGCTGAGAACACATATTCAATTTCACAGCCACTCTTGCAAAAGGATGGCCACGTGAAACTGTATAGCCAAAGCCAAAAACATACAGAAATGTCTCCTGAGGAGGATTTCAAATCCTACATAGGAAGCAAACACCTCACAGGCAGAACGTGCTTCCCTCTTGCCCCACATTCCTGCCCGACTCAGCAGTGAGGCCAGAGGTCACGCGCCGAGGCCGGCGAGCAGCCGGCAGGAGCCGGGACGCCCGGCGCAGGGAGCCCTCGCTGCGCGCCGTCTCTTCAGCCTTCTTTCTGAGCCCACTGACGCTGAGTCTCCGCTCACCAGTTACTATACGAGGGCTTGGGAACCAGTCTTCTCATGCTAATTACGATAGGCACTAGGAACCAAGACGGAGACAACAGCTCCCAAAGCTTATTCTCTAAGAGAGTAAACTCTGCCAAAGAAGAACCGTAACACCCAGTGACACGCACGTCCCCTCTGGGGACGCCAGAGCAAGGAGACTGCGTCCAGCCGAGACACGCAGGACGGCTTCCGCTGGCTGCACGGGCCCTGCAGAACCGAGCGAGTTTTAACAAAAATGTCCCTTCCGCATTAAGGAACTACCACACAAAACAGAAACAGACTCCCCAGGTGAGGAAGACAAACTCGTCGCCCCGAAGGAGCGAGGGAAGGAAGGAGGGGCAAATTAAGGGTGTGGGGTCAATGGACTCGGGCTCCCCTGGAGGCTCAGCAGCGCAAAGGCCGCCCGCCAGTGAGGGAGACTCGGGCTTGGCCCCTGGGTCAGGAAGGCGCCCCGGGGAAGGGCACGGCAACCCTCCAGGATCCCTGCCTGGGACACCCGTGCTCAGAGGCGCTGTGGGCCGCAGCCCACGAGGTCTCGAAGAGTCAGACGAGACTCAGCGGCTGACCAAGCGCCGACAGCGACAGACGCGGCTACTGCGGGGGGCGAGCAGCAAGGACAGAGCGCAGGGAGCGCGTCCGAGCGCCGCGCAGCCGCCTCTGAAGGATCACACGCTGGGCGCTGCTGGGCCTCCAGGCTGCCCGCCCGCGCCCGACACGGCAGTGGGAAGCGACCGCCCTCCAGCCTAGAGAGAAACCACACGCAGACACGGAGGGCAGCGCAGGACTCCAAGCGAAGCAGTGCTCCTGAGCCGAGAAGACCTGCTTCCTGACCTCAGCCACATGGACTTCCAGACTTGCGACCCCGGGGAAGACGCCGCACTGAGTCGGCCAAACGTTCCTTCAGGTTTTCCTGCAACGTCTCATGAAAACCCAAACAGACTTTTCGGGCAGCCCCGTATCTGTGATAGAAAGACAGAGATGCTCAGATGACTGTTGTAGCATTATTCCTGATACGTTACATGTACTTTTTAATTTTCTAGGCTATTCCATAGTTTAAATAATTGTTTTCACCACATAGGGTACACTCTGGATCAGATTCACCCTTTAACACAGCACAAAAAAAACAGACAAGACAGAAAAACAGGCAGAAAGAAAGTAACTGAAACAAACATAAAATAATCTCATTAATCCTTTTAAGTCAACTAACTGGGCTTGTTACTAAAAAAGTAAGGGCAATGGAATTCACTGCACTGTGCATTCCCTCAAATATCTGAGCATCTGTCACGTTCCAGACTACTCTAAGTGCTCAGACACAGTTTTGAAGCACACACAGAATCCCTGCCCTCATAGAATCTCAATGCCAAAGCTACAGGGGGGTCAAAAGCGTTTCCGCTTAGCCAGTGGGAGCCGGGCCTGACCAAGCAATGCCGGGCACAGAGGAGGCCCGATCAAGCACACGACGACTGAGAGGTTTCACATTCTAGCAACACTGAGAAACCCGAAAGAGAAAAGAAGTTTTCCTCTGAAAAGGTGTAATCTAGAATTTTAAAAGATAATTTTCATGTGGATTTACAGTAATACATGTCAGTCTCAAACGCTCATCATTTCTGCTAGGATGGAGCCATGCTCACACAACCCAGAAGTCACCGTTCAGCAAATGCGCTCGCCCAGAGTCCAAGCCCAGGACCACATACAACTGGGACTAACCTCAGGGACTCCCCAGACCTGAGGAGAGCAGCCCGCAGCACATCCACCCCCCACAGACGTGCAATTCTGGGGGTCTCCCCAGACGACTTCACCTAAAACCGGACGGCAGAGAAGCAAGAAAGGCACTGGGAGCACCCAGAGGGAAAGGAGAGAAGAGAAGAAGCGAGGGGAGAAAAGGAAGTACTTACGAAAGCAAACAATAACTCTAAAAGGCACAGCCGTCAGCCGCTGAGGACCGGGTCGCCGGCAGTCTCACGCACCTTCCGCACTGCTATCTACACAGCACAGTAACGTTGTTCACAGGCATTTTTAAAAGGGCTAAAGTATATCCAAAATACTGTCTAAGAAGTCAGGGACACAGGGCGTGTAATCACAGGAAATGGGCTCCTTTCAAACAAAGAAAAGCAATCCAATTAAAAAAAAATAAGTAAGGGGGTAAATGACAGGGCAGTTTCACAAAAGAGGGAAACCAAATGGTCAACAAATCTTACATATTTTTGTTTTGCCTCATTTTTATTTACGTTTTTCAAGAATTGTATTAAGCCTATCGGTATTCAGGGAAATGACACTGCAAAAAGAGAGACTCCTTTACCCCCATCAAATCAACTGAAAACTGTAAAACCAAGAGGCAACAAGTGAAATGAGCTCTCGCGCCCTGCTGGTGGGAACGTGAGCAGTCAATCAGTCTGGAAGCTGGCAACACGGAGTGAAGAGAAAGCTGTGCAAACACAGAGCAGCGAGTCTGCTCCTAGGCGTGCGCCGTGGAGAGGCACACCGTGGAGAGGCACACCGTGGAGAGGCGCACACGTACGCGAGCGGACGCGAGTCTGCTCCTAACACCGTGGAGAGACGCACCGTGGAGAGACGCGCACGTGCGCGAGCGGATGCGTGACAGTGCCACAGACGGCACCACCGCATGGCAGGGAAATAAAGCCCTGAGTGTCCATAACAGGACAGCGAATAAAGAGACTATGACACCATCATACAGTGGAGCATCGCAGAGTAACAGAAATAACCTGATGCAAGTCACAGATGGCCACACAAGCGACTCCCGCTGTTAATGTGGCAACGAAGGGTTCACGCAACAGGCCTGCACGTGCTTACTAAGGACGTGCATATTACATGATGTCGTATTTAGGTAAAGAGATCCCTGGAAGAGGAAATGGCAGCCCACTCCAGTATTCTTGCTGGGAAAATCCCATGGACAGAGGAGCCTGGTGGGCTACGGCCCATGGGATCGCAAAGTGCTGGACACGACAGAGATGGAGCGCATACACACGTAAAGAGAAAGACACGCAAAATATCACGTACTGTGATTTATGCGCATGTGCTTACGTTGTAAAGTATAAAAACACAACTGGGATGACAAAAACTACATTCAGGATAACGGTTACATAAGGTTTCAGCTGAACTAGTAACAACTTCTTGAAAAAGACAGACGTGGGGGCTCCCTAGCGGTCGAGGGGCTGAGCCCCACACTCCCGGTGCAGGGAGCCGAGTGTGGTCCCGGTGGGGCAGGAGCGCCACACGCCGCGTGCCAGAGTGCGCGCGGCTCGGCCAAAGCCCCGCACGCTGCACGGAAGGCCCTTCACGCCCCAAGAAGACAGAGGTCCCTCGCGCTCAGCTAAGACCTGGCACAGCTAAGCAGGCAAATAAACAAACAACACATACATTAGAAAAAGACAAACAGATACGAACCCAGCGTCACCAAACAGTAAGGTCAGACGGCACTAGCGGGCAGGCCCACGGGCCTCTGCTCTCAACACAAACCAGAGAGAGGCCCGCGCTCTTCAAGCTGGCCTCGCTGACAGCCACAGAACCTGACAGCTCCTGAAAGCAACCCTCTCCATCGTCGCCCCTGTCCCTCCACCCCCGCAGTGGGAAATAAAGAAAGGAGCGCATCAAGGCAGGTTCTTCTCGGGCCACATGAAAAATCAGTCACCAGGAAACAGAGGTTTAGGCAGGGCAGCTGTGGAGTGCGAGTATCTAGGTTCACTCCCGGCTTTGCCACTTGCAAGGCGTGTGAACTAGCGCGAAGCCCCTGACCCAGGTCTCCTCTCAGAAACAGCAGCGCTGCCGCGCGGGGTCGCCAGCGGTTCAACAGAGCGCACAGGGAGAGCGCCCCCCGAACCCACGCCGCTGCCAACAGCGGCCGCAGCGGAGGGAGGGCACGGAGGTCTCAGGAGCAGCCTCGGGATCGGCGGTCTGCGCACAAATCTTTAAAAGAATTTTCAATAAGATGGATATTTATTTACATTTTTAAATTAAGGATAACTGATTTAGTTTAGAGAGCCCAACAGTGGTTCAGAAACTTTCTAGATTATACTCCATATACACTTACTGAAACACCATTAATACTTTCCCTGCGCTGTACAACGCGTCCTTCCGGCTTATTTATTTCATACACAGCAGTCTGTGCCTCTTAAGCGGATGCCCGTCTCCTGCCCCTCCCCGCCCCGCTTTCCACTGGGAACCACTGGTTTGTTCCCCGTATCTGTGCTCACCATCTTTTGAATGGCGTACTGGGAACGTGGCTGAGAACAGTCGGGTCAAACGTCTTCCTGTAATGTGCACCTGCGACCAAAATATTTCCAAAGAGATTACTCCACAGCCCTAGTGGCATGTGGCCTGCCTACCATCTCTTTTGAAAAGAGCAAATACACAGTCAGAATGCAGACCAGCACAACTCAGAAAGTGTCACACACTTAGAAGAGCTAAAGACGACGACCTTGCAATTAAAGAACACTGGGAAGAACACCGTTCCTCACGGCACACAAACATCAGAGGACTGTCCATTATGCTCCCTCTGCCTTTCTTCCTTTTTAGCTTCAGAATATAAAAACAACGCATCCGTTTTCTGAACAAACTCACTCACTGAGGCAGGCTCCCCTCCTGACCTGTACACGAGTGGGCTGGCGCAGTACTGTGCTGACTGACGCCTGTTCACACCACCACCTCTCTACAGGGAATTCTGAATGAGACAGGGGCTGTTTGGAATTCCTACAATGCAGTCCTATGGATCTCTTTTTCACTCTTCAGAATCTTACTTGATTTTTGTATCTAAGAATCATGGCCCATAATACCAAATGTAGAGCAAGTGGGTTAAGTGGGTCTCTTGGTCTGAGAAGAAATAGCCCTCATTATAAAAATGTTTACAACTGGGCAGGAAGAAAGAACAAATTTGTATCAATACTTAACTAATTATTAGGTAAAGGGCCTTCATTTTCACATACCCAGTTTTCTTAAGGATGTACACCCATATTGTCCAATTCTTTATTTCAAAGCCAATTCAGAAAAAGCACAGAGAAATTATCCCTCAATTAAAAATAAACAATTTTTTTAAAGCAAAAGCAAGATCTCTACACGGTGCTAAAAACTAGCAAAAACTGAGCAGAAGGCGAATTCTGACACTATTTCCAAACTCAGTCAGGAAACTCGAAGCTGTGCACGTGAGAGCCCAAGTTTGCCTTTTCCACTGGCATGCAGAATTTCAGCCACACGGCACCTAAACACATCTTGTATAGCAAACACTTGAACATTAAAATGATCCATAAAAAAGTGTAATTTGGGGTCAACTATATTCTTCTACTTCTCCGTATATTCATTCTACTAATTTTGAGAGTTTGATATTGAAACTCCAACTAAAAATCGTAACTTACATACTTAAAGAAATAATTGTAAGATATAGTTGAACTATATGGACTCTTGTTCTATATTTTCCAAGCCTCCTATAAATGTACTATCATAGTTTCATAAATTAAAAAAATTAAAAAATTTTTAAACCCAGTAATTTTGCAGAATACTTTCAGATATTCTTTAAAAAAAAAAAAAAAGAAACCATGAATCATTTCAGATTCTAGACTTTTAACTATTCAGCAATATTAGAAAAGGTATTTATTAAAGATATTTTTATTTGCAAAAGTCAATCAATTAACATTCTAAGCTCTGTGGGAAAAAGTGGTAATCCTATTATCTTAAACTTTAGTATTATGACGACAGAGGATGAGAAGGTAGGGTGCCATCACTGTACCCAGTGGACATGAGTTTGAGCGATCTCTGGAAGCTGCTGATGGACAGGGAGGCCTGGCCTGCTGTACTCCATGGGGTCACAAAGAGCCGGACACGACTGAGCGACTGAACTGATTAGAATATGAACCTGATCATTATTCGTAGTTTTTCACTCATCTTCTTTTAAAACTGAAGTTCTCTACGCTCCACAGATCCTCACGCTGCCCACAGTGGATGGGGCTGACCCATCGCTGACTGCGCTCCCGTTCTAAGTGAACTAGCCCAGGCAGTGGGCGCCGCTGGGCCCCACAGAAGAGAAACGCGAGGTCTGCTGTGAAGAGACAGTCACAGCGGGATGGGGGCGGGGAGACGAGCACAGAAGCGCGATGCAGTGAACACGTGCCATTAGAGAGAGGCCAAAGGTCAGGAGCGCGCGCAAGGAGCAGGAACCGGAGCCTACGGAGCGTGGGCACCGGACAGCTGCACGGGAGAGAAGCTGGTGAAGCTGAGCTGAGCCCAAGAACGGAGAAACTTCTGGGTTAAGGGGACCATGAAGGCACCAGATTTCAAATTTTCCCATTCATCCCCAAAAGTAAATGAACAAAAAAAGAACAGGGCCTTCCCTCGAGGTCCGGCAGCTAAGACTTGGCCTTCCAGCAGGAGCGGTGCTGATCTCACCCTTGGCTGCGGAGCTGGAGCCACAGGCCTGGCAGCCGAAACGCCGAAACACAAAACGGAAGCGATGCTGCAAAAAGTCCAACAAAGACGCTAAAACCAATAAACAATAAACAAAATCCGCACCATAAAACCAACACCAGAGGCGAGGTGAAACCATGCCGGACCCACGCCCGGAGCAGTCCCGGGGGGCAGAATTCTGCAGGCTTCCAAAGGCCTGTGACTGGAAAACAGACCAAACTCAACAGTTGCCACCAACCCCACAGAAGCTCTCCGCAGGTTTAGAGATAGGGAGGGACACTTGAGAGCCACTGCAAAAGAGCAAAGCAGAACCACGCCCAGAGAGGCCCAAGGATAAGGCTGCAACACTGCTCGCAGTCAGGACCTGGTGCTTGGAAGGGCCAGCTCGGAAAGAGGCTCGAGCTCGAGAGCCAGCGGGTGCGACCGAAGCCAGGCGCGCACAGCTCCCGAGGCAGGCCGGCTGGGGAGGGGCGGCGCCCCGGAGACCGGCAGGCAAGGGCACAGGCGAGAGGGGGCAGGCGAGGGTCCCGGCAGAGAACAGCGCGCCCTCCCCGCCCCAGCACCTCCCAACAGCACGGGGGACGGCGCTGTGGAATTCCCTAAGAAGGGGTGAACAGACACGCAGAAACGCAGAAAGCAGGCCACGGACACAGAAAACTGCCGTTTAAAACAAAGTCAGAAGCTGCTGATAAAAGCGCTTCCACTGACGAGCCCGTCCCTCCAAAAGGAGCCAGAAGCTGAAGGAGGCAGCGCCACCACACTCCGAGCTGTCAAGACCTTCACACAAGTGCTCAGGAGACGAGGGGAGAAAACAAAGTCCTGACGCAGAAACACAAGGCTGAGACCAGGGGCGAGCAGACAGGCAGCCAAGAGAGGACCCAAGGCACCAAGAGGCGACTGAACGCAGAAAAGCAGCAAAAAGGAAACCCTTTCCGTGACAGACCGTGAGGGGAGCGCCCGCAGACGGAGGCACAGGGGAAGGGGGCTCGCTGCAGAGGGGGCGCACCCGGCACCCTGCAGAAGGGGGTCCCTCCAAGGGCTGGGCGCGCCGCCGGCGCACCACAGACGGGGTCTCTCACGGCCTCTGCGCGCTGGCAGGGGGCCCGCTCCCGGAGGACGAGGCCGGACCAGCCCCCGAGACGAGCTGATGCCATCTTCAGGGGAAAGGCGGTACGTCAAGGGAGAAGAGACCTGCTCTGGCTTCAGATGAGCTCAGAACCCCACCTCCACCACGGACTAGAGCCGAGCTGAGCAATTCTCTTTACCACTCGGGGCTGGGTGGGCGGATGGACAGGTGAGCAAGTAGGCAGACGGACGGCTGGCTAGACACACACACACACACACACACACACCCCAACACAACAGCGGCGCTTGTCTGACCCTGCTGCTGCTGCTAAGTCCCGTCAGTCGTGTCCGACTCTGTGCCACCCCAGAGACGGCAGCCCACCAGGCTCCCCCGTCCCTGGGATTCTCCAGGCAAGAACACTGGAGTGGGTGTCTGACCCTAAGCACCTCCGGAAAGGAGAGCATCTGCAAAGGACCTGTAAACAGGCCACGTCGTCGGAAGGAGAAGAAACGGACCTAAGAGGCTGAGACTGGGAAGGGGCAGGACAAGGCAAGCTGACCGCCCTGACACGCTCACCACCACGGGACATGGACACACTCACCACCACGGGGACACGGACACTGACACGCTCACCACCGCGGGGACTCGGACACTGACACGCTCACCACCGCGGGGACACGGACACTGACACGCTCGGACACTGACACGCTCACCACCACGGGACACGGACACTGACACGCTCAGACACTGACACGCTCACCACCACGGGACACGGACACTGACACGCTCGGACACTGACACGCTCACCACCACGGGACACGGACACTGACACGCTCGGACACCAACACACTCACCGCTGCCGGGCAACTGGGCTCCATGGCGCCAAAACTCAGGGATGACTGGAAAGCGCTGGGCCCCTCTGTGCAAAGCTGGGGAGAGCGTTTCTCCGCGGGATCCTGCCCTCTTCTGTTAGGGCCACCCTCGGGGAGCACTAGCTTCTGGCTGAAGCAGCCGCAGCACCCTCCTACTTGCCTCTCCCCCAGGGTGGGCCCCGGAGAACCCCTGGAGCCAAAAGGAAGCGATGCCACTAGAGGAAGCGGGAGCGCTGAGGCAGACCCTGCCCAGGGAAGGGAGTCAAGGCCGGGACAGGAGAGCCAGGAGAGGCTGTGCAGGGACGCTTCAGGGGCCGCTGACGGGGTGCTCAGACGCCTCCTGCTGCGGCTAAACTGGCCACCGAACGGCGACCCGCGGATCGAGTCCACGCACCGTGGAACGCACACCATGCTCTCCGTCAGTCACATCCCCGCGAAGCTGGAGAGAAGTAAATGGGCACCGGGTCTTCGGGAAGGAGCTAGCGCGGCTGCTGCCTAACAGACAGGGGAGAGTCCACCCGGAGCTCGAGGGCCACCTGGGAGCGCTCCTGCTGCCGCCCATCTAGGAGGCGGCACGAGAGGCGTCTGCAGCAGCCGCTGCCCAGCAGGGCAAGGCAGCCGAAGGCGGAGCTCCCTCAGAGACGATGACGTCCTGGCGGGCGGCCCATCGCCCTGCCCCGTCACCTACACGCCAGCGCCCAGGGCCGGGCGAGCCAGGGCACCCTGAAGGCCACTCTGGCCCCCGGTGGTGACTACACCCACCTCGCCTGTGACACTGACTGTTACACGGTGACGCTGTGGGGCCCGTGTTCTTCCAGAGCCCCCCGTTTCCATGGACACAAGGAAACCCAGGTCCATGGAGGCGCTTCTGCCACCCTCAGGCAGCGTTCTTTCACCTGGGCGTTCTGAGAGAATGAGATGCTTCTAAGGGTCCAAAAGCCACCAAGCGTGTTCTCCAGCCTCACAGACTAAACCCACTCCCGCAGCTCTTCCCGGAGCCTTCTGGCCTCAACGCTCTGCAAGGCAGCTCCTGCTCACTCACCTACTCTTTGTAGGTCACAGTCACGTCCAAACTCCTAGAACCACCCCAGAAGCATGTTAGGAGGAGGCTGCCAGGAAGTTAAGTCCTGAGCTGTGACCGGAGCGCCCACGTTAGTGAATTCTCCCCTCTCTAGCCTCACCACTCTGCCACGCTCCAACCCCTTCACGACCCCCAGCCCCCCGGCCCCCCCAACCCCGCGGGGCCCCACCAGCCNTCCTCTCCCTGATTAGACCACACTGCGAGTGTGTCTAGCTTCTCTTCCAGGGACAGTCTAAGAGGCGAGCACCTGAGAGGGACGAGCACACAAGCTCCGGGCGAGCAGGCCGCTCCCCGCCTGCCTGTCCCGAGGACGTGGGGCTCCGGGGCGCGACACTCCCAGGCTCTTGCACTCGGTGCCCCGTCTGAGGGCTCTCTGCTCACGGGGCCGGGACCTCGATTCTGAACACCTACCAAGGGTGTGCAGGAGAGGCTGACCCCTGAACCGCAGAGTAAGGAGCTCACACAGGGGGCTGGCCTCGCACAGCTTTGAGAAGCAAACAGTCTGTGTGAGATGCTATGTCTGCACGGGGAGCCGGGCCTGAGGACAGCAGGGCAGGCCGCTGGAAGGAAGAATGGACGTGAACAGGGAGAAGCCGAGAAAGTGGAGTCCCAGAGAAACGCCGGGCTCCTGAGCACGCGGCACCCGTGACATCGGTTCCGCCCGCTCCAGCAAGGGCTGCCCAGGAGGGCACCCCGCCTCTCGCCTCTGAGGTCCGCACGCTCGCCGAGCCAGGTCCCACCAGGCTACTGCACCGTGAGCAGGAGCCGGAAGCCTGGGGCAGAAACCGAAAATGCGCAGCACCGTGCCTGAAATTAGGCGCCACCAACTCGAAGGGCATCGAGGCCCACAGGAGCGGCTCGCCACCGCCACGCCGGACTCCAGCGAGGGGCAGACAATGGGGGCGAGAGGACCAGAGAGGCCAGACACGGTCCCAACCACACACACAGCGTGAGAGCCAAGTGAGACGCACAAGACGCTCAGCAAAGGACCCGACACAGATGGCTCGGTAAACGACAGCCGTCACCTTCGGTCAGACACTGAACTAACACCCCGCCAGTGGCAACGCTGAGCCAGAAGCGAAGGTGTCCTTTCAGAGGCGGAGCTGACACACTGGGGGAAGGAACTGGCAGGTGGGCAGGACCGAAGGCAGAGGACGTCCAGGATGCGTCTAGCTGGGGTCCGGGCGGGTAGGAAACGCCCCTAAGTAAACCACGGCCAGCTGGAGGAGGAGGCGGGCTTCGAGCTGAGCGCGAGGGCCCCGAGGGCTGCCCAGCTGCCTCCTGCTCAGCGGGCAGTCGCGAGTGACTGGTAAGGAAGCCCAGAAAGAGATCCAAGCGGAAGAAAGAGACTCGGATGGTAGTTCAAGCCGTGATACTTGATTTCCCGGAAAGACCGTGCAGAGTTAGAGGAAAGAGGGCTGATGGCAGATTACCAACATTTAAGGGGCAAGCGGAGGAGGCCAAGGGGACAGGGCACCGAGGCGGTCAGGGGTGGGCGGGACCGCGGAGAGCAAGGCCACGCCAAGCCCATCGTGCGCCACCGGCCCTGACGGGGCCGAGGAGGGTTAAACAGAGGCTCTTCCCAGATTAGGAGAACACGGGGACGTGAGTAACTGCTGAACAGGAGATGAGGCCGAAGCAACAGCTGGTGTAAACTGCTCTTTCAACATCTGGTGGGAAGGGGAAAGACAGAAAAAACTAGAGGGCCACAGAGGAATTTTTTCCCCTGATAAGACGGTTCAACTATGTGGGAAGAGGAGCCTGAGGCCAGGGCAAGTGGAGAAGATGGGGCCAGTTCTCTGAGGAAGTGGAATATCTCAGACAGAGGTGTCTGATACTCAGTCATCCTTATTTAATACGCCTGGGTCTGTTCTTGATCTGCCAACTGAGAAGTACAGACTTAGCATCTACTTTACTGCGACCAGACCAACGAGGTCGTGAAAGAACTTTTCCTGTAAGGCCTTGCCTTTTCTTACTCAGCGCTGCAAAACATAAGCTTCTTGGACTAATTTAGCTTCAGTCAAAAGGTGACAATCGTATGCAGTGAGAAAAAACTCGCTCTCTGCTATTTCGGTTCTTTTTTTTTCTTTTTGTCAAGGAGAAGTAAATTATGTATACAACAATTTACAAGATAAGCTGTCCAGCGTGTCCAAAACTCTGAAACCTGAGCAGCTTGATCCCTCATCTGCAGAGTCGAGTGCTCTGATCCTGGGGGCGACGTGAGAGCTGGAGGCTAAGCTGAACAGCCAGCACAGCAGGTTCCTCTTAAGTGCCAGGTGGTAGGCTGTTCTGAAGCTGCTTACATTTGTGGTTGGGCCTCAAACCATCTCTCTGGACAACGTTCTGCTGGAGGCAGAACAAAGCTATATTTAATATCTGTGTGCTCTGAAACAATGCTGCCCGCTTTCCTCTCACTGCCGGGGTCACTCACCCTCAAGACTCACTGCACTCTCGGTGTCTAAAACAGCAGTGTTTACTTATCCAGCTGATTCTGGAATCACATGATGGAGCCAGTGTGAAAACTGAGTCAATAAGAAAACAAATGCTCATGAAGCAGTAACAAACAGCCTTTCTCCGCCCAGTACACGTACCAAATAAATTTAACTTAGAAGAACGGAACTAAATACAACACTTCAAAAATAAGAAAAAGAACATTATGCTTACGAAGAATTCTGGCAGGATCCAGAAACCACGTCCAGGGGACGACCTCTGTGGAGCGCGCAGGAGCGCGTCAGCGGCTGCATCCAGAGCCCCTCCGTGCGCCCTCCACACGCTCTCCTGTGAACTTGCGTCTGAAGCGTGTGAGTTCTGCCTACTTTTTGCATGTTCCTCCATATCTAAGAATTTTTAAAGACCCGAAGAACAATTTTTAAAACAATAAATCTATTTTTCTCTTCTTGAATAAAGAACTGCCCTTCTTCACAACTCATGGGGGGGCGGGGGAGCACGGCCTGGAAACTCCCTATCTTCCTGCCGCCAAATCTACAGAAAGAATCTGATCCGTTCCCGCTTCTCATCGTAACGGACGCGATGAGGACGCTTCCCTGGTGGTTCAGCGGCTAAGACTCTGTGCTCCCAGAGCAGGGTCGCAGGGTCGATCCCTGGTCAGGGAAGTAGAGCCCACACATGGAAACCGAAGACCCCGTGTGCTGCAACGGAGGCCACGGGTGCCGCGACTGAGACCCAGCCTCGCCGGAGAGAGAAAGAAATTGTTTTCAAAAAAAAAAGAAGCAATGGTCCTTCTTTTATCATGCCTTCAGTTACCCCCCTTTTGTGTATTTTCAATAGTTCTCTTTCTCCCTCCCGCTCCCTATAATGGGTTCGCACTAAACGTCCACTCCTCTTAAAATAACAAAAAATAGCTGCCCCTGCCCCAGCGGAACCCCACATCCCCTCTGGCTAAGTCTCTCTCTAATGCCCTCTGGAGCCAAGCCTGTTTCCCATTTCCGCCTGCAGACTTCCCTGGCGGCACAGCGGGTAAGAACCCGCGTGCCCGCACAGGGACACGGGTGTGACCCCGGCCGGGCACAGCCCCGCGTGTCCGGGCACAGCCCCGCGTGTGCCCAAGAGCCTGCGCAGCGAGCGAGAGCCCGGCCAGCGCCGCCAAATGCAAACTGAATCAATGCTCAAAGCAGAGCTGCACATGTAGAAAAGTGATTTTCTAAGTATTCACTTGCATCCGCTCCTCAGTCCACTGCAATCTGGCCTCCTCCTCAAACCTCCACCAAAACTGCTCTCGATAAGGTCGTCAGCTGCTCAGTCGGCTCTGACAGGCCCCTCGAAGCACCTCTCCCTGCCTTCCCGGCAGCACAGCAATCCGAGGTCTCCCCCGCCCCGACCCGCTCCGGCCGCGCCTCCTTCGCACTCGGCCTTGGCTTCTCCTCTCCTGCCCTTCGTCTGCACTCTAGAGCTCTTCGAGGCTCAGCTCCGAGTCCCCTTCTTCTCTCCGCTCTACAAGCTTTCCTGAGATGATCTCATCCACAACGGGGCTTCCAAAGCCATCTACATGCCAACGATGCTAGAATTTTCACCCGAAGCCCAGACACCTCCGCTGAGCTCAGGCCCACACCCCACTGACGAACGAAACACAGCAGCTCCGGCGAGCCTGGGGGCCGGACCACGCGGGCTCCAACCTAACTTTCCTGTTTACTTCCCGGGTATCCTGAGCAGGTCGGCGACCTCTCTGAGACTCAGTTTCCCCATCTGTAAAACTGGAATAAGAAAAATGGTACTGGCTTCATAAGGTCACTGCGTGGACTAAAGGAGTTGATAAAAGCGCCAGGTCGGCAGCACACAGCAAGCTCCCATCACCCACGACTGCTATCACCACGCGCGCCCACTAGAGCACGTCAGAGGCCTCTCAAGCTCTGATCTGTGCACAGCTGGGTTCCATCCTTTCTGCCCACCCCATGGGCGTCACCCCTGGCTCACCTTCTGTGAGCTCTAAGGAAGAACCCCACCGTGGCTTCCGTCAGGTGGCCTCCGTGGCCTCTGTGCAGCACCCCCCCCATGAGCGCCTGAGCGCAAGGAGACCCCACTCTTGGGAGACAGGGATTTCGCTGCTCATGCACTTAAGGTCCCAAATCAGTCGATCTCACGATGGGAAGATGGCTCAGGCAGGTCTGACCTGATCACACAAAGCCTAGCAACGACAGAAGGTCTGGATGTCAGAGCGCCGGAGCCGGGAAGCCTGTCACCAGCTCCGAGGCCTGAAGGCGGGGGGCCGGCTGAGTGGGCGCAGGGGGCCTCTGCGGCCGACAGAGGCCCCCTGGCGCCACCGAGGACGCCGCGGCCGCAGACTGAAGACGTCGGGAAAGTCTGTGGGCCACGGCAATGAGCTTCCAAGTGCATTTCTTCCCAGAGCCTCCAGACAAGAACTCTGGCTGGCTACCATCTGTTTCTTTTACGATTTCTGATGTGGACCACTTCTGAAGTCTTTACTGGATTCGTTACACTATCGCTTCTGTTCTGTTTCGGTATTTCTGGCAGCGAGGCAAGTGGGATCTCAGCCCCTGAACCAGGGACTGGACCTGTGCCCCTTGCATCACCAGGAAGTCCCATCTGCCTACCATCTTGATGTCAGCCACGCCGTGAAGAATTCTAGCCTACCAAACTGTAAGCTAATGAACAAGTGCTGTTACAAGTCACTAAGTTTGTGGTGATTTGTCATGCAGCAACTGAAAATTAATATACCATCTGAACAAACCGTCCCTTCAGACATATGTTTGTTCTAGCCCGAAAATCTCATATCACTACCACACCAAGTTCCGCTGATATATTCTGCTAAATATATCTCAAATACTTTCACAATTCTTAATTCCTAATCGTTACCCAATCCCAACTTGTATTTGCACCTGAACTTCCTCAAGAGCCTCCGCGCCAGTCTCCCCTCAGACACTCTTTCCTACCATGTTCCTCACACGAGGAAGCCATTTGTTTAACAGTGCAAAACTATCTCTGAAAGTCCTTCAGCAGCCTCACCCTGCACTCAGGGTGACGCCTGGACAGCCCACAGAGCCCGCCCCCCAGCCCAGCTATCTTCTCAGCGCGTCTCCTGCGGCTCTCCTGTCTCCTGCTTGGACACGAGCTCAGGCCACAAAGGCCTCCCGTCCGGTACCTGGGCTGCAAGCCCTCCCCGCTCCAGGACCGTCTGCCGCTGCCTCTGGCAGAACCGCCTCGCTGCCCGCCCGCCGCGCGGCACCCCGCGGCAGCAGGGCCGGCCGGACCCTCCCGTCGTACAGGCGCTCCCCCATCCTCCGGAGGCCAGCCACCCTCAGACGCTCACAGCGTCTGCACGACCTCACGGCTTATCACAACGGCAATCCTGTGGCCAGCTGCACGGTTACGAAGGGAAGGTCTTTCTCTTAGATGTGCTCAACAAGGGGAGGAACCGTGTCTAATTTGCTCCCTGCAAAAATCCAGCATCTGTTACGGTGCCAGACACACAAGAATCAGCAAGTCCTTAATGGGTGAAGAAAACTGTGGCTGTTTCGCCCAGTTTATACACAACGAAATTACATCAGGGTTATGTGTTTGATTTGTGTGTACCCGTTAGATCTGTCCTACTCTAGCCAGTTACGATGCTTCCTTACAAACAAAGGACGTTGAATAAAGGAAAAGCAGGGGCACACTCACAGGGCAGGGCTAACGAAGTCTGCTGCTGAGATTCAGGGCTCACACCCTTTCACTGCAACATCGTTCATCTAGACATGAAGTTCATTTCCTTATTACATGGTTTAAATAGTTTTTTCTGTAAGAAAAACATGTCATTCCAATCCAGCACTGAAGTGGTTAGAGGACAGACTGCTTCAGTGGCCCGAATTTTCCCATTACTGAGGGGACATTCCACTAACATAGAAAAGAGAGCCCTGTGTACGACCTCCATCATTTTGCCAATAAGATTTGTTTTTTAAAGTATGCCTCAATTTTACTGATTTCTCACTACATACTTTTCAAAAACTCTAAAATGCCATTAATTAAATCAGAGACCTACTTTTTTCCTTCTTAGGAGAAAGATAAAAATAGCACGAACACCATGACAAAGATTTAAGAAACAAAATACCGGATAGAAAGTCAAGCGTCTTCCACGTTGTCCGTATTATTCATGGTTTGTATGTAAATGCATTCATTTAATGCAATATTTACCTAATTCCTGCTCTGGTCTAGAAAAGACTTAGGACAAGTTACTGAAATTAACTAAAATGTAAGGAAGGAAGGAAGATTGAGGGCAGAAGATGACGCCAGGAAGAGGCCCCAAGATGCACGCTAGGTCACAGCTGTATGTGGTGTGGCCCGGAGACGTGAGGCTTCCTAGCCACCAGCTTGATGAGAGGCCTGCCCGGGGGTCCACTTCGCCGCACTCCTATGCAAACCCTAACCGCTGGCCACAGCTGCTCAGCCAGGCTGGTTACTAAGATCAGAAAGGAACGTCTTCCTGGGGATTCCCTAGAGGGGACACCATCCTATTTCTTCTAAGAAGTAGGCATTTGTTACCAGTTTCTGCTGAATGGTTGGTTGTTTAAATGACTGCTTGCTTCCCACTGGTATCCTACGCAGTTGCCCAAGCCTGGGGCACAATCCTCTCCTGGCTCGTCCAGTCTTAAGCAAGATGTGTTGGTTTCCTATTTCTGTTGTGAAAGATTACGTAAACTTCATGGTTTCTGAACAACATAAATGTGGCTTACTACAGTCCTAGAGCTCAGAAGTCTCAAGCTAGGTTCCACAGAGCAGCCAAGTGACAGAGCGCTGCCCTCCTCTTGGGCAGGCCAGGGCCTGGCGGTCCTCCGCCGTGAGAGCGCTGCTCCCGGCTCTCGGCCCCCCTCCAGCAGGGGCGTCGCCCCAACTCCTGCTGCCGCTGTCGCACCGTCTGTCTCCGCTCTAACACCTCCTCCCGGGTCCACCTACTTCCCTCTCACAAGGACCTATGCTCACACCGCGCCCAAGTCATAATTCCCCACCCTGAAGTCTGCAAGGTCTGTCATGTGAGGAAACATATTTACAGGTTAGGGGGAGGAGGTGTATTAATTCAGTCAACCACCCAAGACCCCATCAATTTACTTGTTTGCAGATACTGGCAATTGACACATTGTAGGGATGGTGTCAGAAAAACAGCATCGTAAGACCAAATTATTTACATAGGTACAGTAAAGCCACAAGTGGGAAACTCAAAAGTTTTTTCTTTAATTTCAAGAGTTAATCATAGAATTATTTTAAATACTAAGTTCACCTATCTTCCAAAGAATTCGATATATAAAAATATTACTTACACAATTTTTTGTCAGGAATACACTAATTAGATAAAAAGAGGCACACCCACACCAAAACCTGAATGTGAAACTTAAAAATTACAATTCTGAATCCTGGGCTAAAATCTGGGAACTTTATCTCCCTATTCTCCTGCTGCCACAGGGCCGGATGCCTAATGAGTATTTAAAAAAAAAAAAAAAAAACGAGAGCGCCAGCTCACTCACAGCTTTAGGTAGTATGAAGTCCAGAGAACATCCGTGAACGTTCAGCTACAGCTGAACCCAGAGGGGCGCTGCGGCAGACAAACACGGCAAGGGCAGGGCTCTCCTTTAGACCCAGCCACCTTCCCTGACTCCTACCCCTGAGGCGCACCGAGGCCTGAAAGTCGTTCCAGGAGCTCAAAGGAGAAAGCTGCAACAAGCCCTCCGCTGCAGCTTGGGGTTGACGTCTCTCAAAAGCGTGTCTAATCGTGACGCTTCAGTCAACACATGATGTTACTATGCCAGATGTCCCCCAGAGGAATTTTTGCCAAGCGTCAGCTTCTTTTTCAGGGGAGGAATTCAATCCTGCCCACCAGATCACTTGTGTCTCCAGGAATCTGAGGTTTCAGGATTCCTTTTTGCTTTGCAGTATAGGGGTTAATGGTAGGTCTTATACAGCAGCTGACTTGCCACCTAAGAAGGTTTTCCCCGACTATGGACCGCAAATACAAAATACACTGGAATCCCCCAGACTTAAGGGCTGAGATTCCACTCCTTTGCCCACATAGATCATTTTCTTAATCTCTAAAACTTGCGATAGAAACTTAAGAACAGATTCTCTTTTCAGGTCTAAGCTCCGGGGAATTAAGTTAGGGTACTATCAATGCCCTATTTATACTTCTGACCTTCCCAATGTACCCCTATAAAGCTATAGAGCACAGGTTACGCCCACCCTTCTTACGGTGAGGAGACTAAAAAACAAAGCGGGGAAGTACTATAAGAAATATATGGACACACAGACACAATATATATCTACACACGTGTGATACAGAAAGGAGAGCCGCACTGTTCTCACAGATAACCAAGACTGTCAGCCAAACTTTTAAAAGTATCTTGTAGATAGTCATTATGTTCCTAAAAAGCTAAGTATAAATTAAATCATTATAAATGGAATCATATTTAAAGAGCATCAGAGAATTACTTTTCAATGGGATTCAATCACAGGTCCTCTGGCAAAACAGAACTATCTTTTAAAGTAAGTCACCCCTCCTGACCTTCGTCTATGCCAAGGTCTCCATAGAAATCCCATAGAGACCTTTACTCGACCTCTCTCAGCCTTTACATAGAGGCTCTAAGCATGAACGGCAGCAACCAAACAGTTAAAATCTTTAATGGGCGGCAGAAACCAATCAAACACATTTTGGGGAAACCAGAGAGACATTGTGCTCTCTCTCTCTCTCTCTCACACACACACACACACACACACACAGAGACAAATACCTCTTGTGACTATAGACACAACTCCTCTACAGAACACTAGCAAACTGAACCTAGTGTGGCACACAAAAAGAATTATACACATTACCCAAGTGGGATTTATCCCAGGAATCCAAGGTTGGCTTAACACCCCAAAATTAACACAATACACCTCATCAATGAAACAAAATAAAACACATGATTATCTCCATAAATGCAAAAAAAGATGCCTTTTCATGATTAAAAACACCCAAACACACAACACTGTACAGCAACTATGCTCCAATAAAAAAATCATTAAAAAAAAATTTGTTTCAAAGCTACCTTGGGAAAGAGGAAAAACACACCCAAACCAGGAAAAGATGAGAATTTCCTCACTCTATGAAAATCCGACAGGTAACTTCACACTTAACGGTGAAAGACTAAAGCTAATATTCTAGCTTAGCAAGGTTGCAGGATACAAGATTACTAAAAATAAGTTGTATATCTATATGTTTTCAGTGAACAATCCAAAACTTAAACTAAGAAAATAATTTTTACAGTAGCACCAAAAAGAATAAAGTATGTGGGAATAAATTTAACAGAAGTGTAAATATACATTCTGAAAACTACAAAATGTTGTTAAAAAAACAATGAAAGAAGATGTAAATGAATGGAAAAACATTTCATGTTCATGGATCACAAGATTTAATATGCTAAGGTGGCTGCTGCTGCTGCTAAGTCGTGTCAGTCGTGTCCGCCTCTGTGTGACCCCCTAGACGGCAGCCCACCAGACTCCCCCATCCCTGGAATTCTCCAGGCAAGAACACTGGAGTGGGTTGCCATTTCCTTCTCCAATGCAGGAAAGTGAAAAGTGAAAGTGAAGTCGCTCAGTCGTGTCTGACTCTTGGGCGACCCCATGGGCTGCAGCCCACCAGGCTCCTCCGTCCGTGGGATTTTCCAGGCAAGAGTACTCGAGTGGGGTGCCATCGCCTTCTCTGGCCAAGGTGGCAATACTCCCAAAATTGATCTACAGATTCCAGGCAGTCCCTACCAGAATTACTGTTGGCTTCTTTATGGAAACTGACAAGCTAGTTCTAAAATTCACATGGAAACTCAAGGGACCCAAAATAGCCGAAATAATCCTAAAAAGAACAAGGCTGGAAAACTGACCATTTCCGATTTCAAAACTTACCAAACAGGTACAGTCGTCAAGACAGTGTGGTGATGGCTTAAGAACAGACACAAAAAATCATCTGAACTGAATGGAGAGTCTAAAAAGAAACCCATACATTGACAGTTGATTAATTTTTGACAAGGGTGCGGAGAAAATAAAATGGAAAACAACAGCCTCTCAACAGATCAAAAATCTAAACGTAATAGCTAAAGTCATAAAACCCTTTGTAACCGTAAATTAGTCAATGATTTTTAGATACAGCACCAAAAGCACAAGAAACCAAGTAAAACGTTGGATTTCACCAGAATTAAGAGACTGTACTACTTCTAAGGTTATTACAAAAAAAAAAAAAAGATAATTTTCTCCTGTAAACTGGGAGAAAATATTTCAAACTATACTAATAAGGGATCTATATCTACAAAACATAAAGAATTCATATCTCAATAATAAATTAACCAATTTAAAAATGGGCAAAGGATCTGGACAGACATCTCTCTAAACATATACAAAGCACTCATAAGCACATGAAACAATGCCCAACATCATTAATCATTAGGAAACACAAATCAAAACTACAGGGAGACACCACTTCACAGTCACGAGAATGGCTATAAGCAAAAAGAAAAACAAGTGATGGCGAGGATGTGGCGAAATCGGAACCTGTGTACATTGCTAGCGGGACTAGAGGGCAGTGCTGCTGCTAAGTCGCTTCAGTCGCGTCCGACTCTGCATGACCCCACAGACGGCAGCCCACCAGGCTCCCCGTCCCTGGGACTCTCCAGGCAAGAACAGCTGTGGACATTGCTAGCGGGACTAGAGGGCAGGGCAGCCACGTTGAAAAACTTAGAAGTGTGACACAGACTCACCACGGGACCCAGTAAGTTTACTCTTAATATCTCAGTTCAGTTCAGTCGCTCAGTCATATCCGACTCTCTGTGACCCCGTGAATCGCAGCACGCCAGGCCTCCCTGTCCATCACCATCTCCCGGAGTTCACTCAGACTCACGTCCATCGAGTCCGTGATGCCATCCAGCCATCTCATCCTCGGTCGTCCCCTTCTCCTCCTGCCCCCAATCCCTCCCAGCATCAGAGTCTTTTCCAATGAGTCAGCTCTTCGCATGAGGTGGCCAAAGTACTGGAGTTTCAGCTTCAGCATCATTCCTTCCAAAGAAATCCCAGGGCTGATCTCCTTCAGAATGGACTGGTTGGATCTCCTTGCAGTCCAAGGGACTCTCAAGAGTCTTCTCCAACACCACAGTTCAAAAGCATCAATTCTTCGGCACTCAGCCTTCTTCACAGTCCAACTCTCACATCCATACATGACCACAGGAAAAACCATAGCCTTGACTAGACGGACCTTAGTTGGCAAAGTAATGTCTCTGCTTTTGAATATGCTATCTAGGTTGGTCATAACTTTTCTTCCAAGGAGTAAGCGTCTTTTAATTTCATGGCTGCAGTCACCATCTGCAGTGATTTTGGAGCCCCCAAAAATAAAGTCTGACACTGTTTCCACTGTTTCCCCATCTATTTCCCATGAAGTGATGGGACCAGATGCCATGATCTTCGTTTTCTGAATGTTGAGCTTTAAGCCAACTTTTTCACTCTCCTCTTTCACTTTCATCAAGAGGCTTTTTAGTTCCTCTTCACTTTCTGCCATAAGGGTGGTGTCATCTGCATATCTGAGGTTATTGATATTTCTCCCGGCAATCTTGATTCCAGCTTGTGTTTCTTCCAGTCCAGCGTTTCTCATGATGTACTCTGCATAGAAGTTAAATAAGCAGGGTGACAATATACAGCCTTGACGTACTCCTTTTCCTATTTGGAACCAGTCTGTTGTTCCATGTCCAGTTCTAACTGTTGCTTCCTGACCTGCATATAGGTTTCTCAAGAGGCAGGTCAGGTGATCTGGTATGCCCATCTCTTTCAGAATTTTCCACACTTTCTTGTGATCCACACAGTCAAAGGCTTTGGCATAGTCAATAAAGCAGAAATAGATGTTTTTCTGGAACTTTCTTGCTTTTTCCATGATCCAGTGGATGTTGGCAACTTGATCTCTGGTTCCTCTGCCTTTTCTAAAACCAGCTTGAACATCAGGGAGTTCACGGTTCACGTACTGCTGAAGCCTGGCTTGGAGAATTTTGAGCATGACTTTACTAGCATGTGAGATGAGTGCAATTGTGCAGTAGTTTGAGCATTCTTTGGCATCGCCTTTCTTTGGGATTGGAATGAAAACTGACCTTTTCCAGTCCTGTGGCCACTGCCGAGTTTTCCAATATCTACCGAAGGAAAATGAAAACACGGGTCCACACAAAAATCTGTACACAAATGGACACAGCAGCATTACTCACAACGGCCAAAAGGTTGTCACAACCAAATGTCGACCGACTGATAAACAGACAAACCAAACATGGAATATCCATTCAACGGAGCATTATCTGTCAATCTAAAAAATGAGGTGCTGACACACACTAGAAACCGATGATCTGGAAAACATCACGTTCAGTGAGAGAAACCAGTCACAAACGATCACACACCAGGCTTCCCTGGCGGTCCAGTGGCTAAGACTCCGCCTGCCAGCGCAGAGGACACGGCTCGATCCCTGGTCCAGGAAGGCCAACAAGCCCACTTGCCACAAGCCCTGAGCCTGTCTTTAAGAGCCTGGGAGCCGCAGCCTCTGAGCCCACATGCCCTAGAACCAGAGCTCTGCAATCAGAAGCCCGTGCTCTCTGCAACCAGAGGAAAGATGGAGCAGCTACAAAGATCCAACACAGCCAAATATAAGCAAATACACATTTAAAAATAAAAAAAAGATCACGTTTTATGAAGTTCCAGAATATAAAATGTCCCTAGGCAAATACATAGACAGAAAGCAGAATTAGCAGGTGCCCAGGACTGAGGAATGGGTGGTGAGAATGTGGAGTGACCAAAAAAAATGGGTAAGAAGTTTCTTTTTAGAGTGATGGAAAGTTCTAAAATTAGATTGTGGCGATGGTTGTATAACTATAAATATACCTAAAATGATTGAACTGTACACTAAAAACAAGTAGACTTCATAGTATGTAAACTGTATCTCAAAAAAAGGTGTTTAACAACAACAAGGAAGAACTGCAGCGTCCACACCGCTCTTCCTTCGATTACCTGTCCCAGGGGAGCCGGCTGTCACACCAGCAGGACACACAGGCAGCCTCGCGGAGAGGACCACAGACCGAGGACCTGAAGCGTCCTGCCCACAACACGCGAGTGAGCTGTCTTGAAAGGGCATCTCCTGCCCCAGACAAGTCTTCAGGTGAATGTGGTCGTGGCCAAAACCTTGACTACAACCTCGTGAGAGACCGAGTCAACACCACCAGGCTAAGCAGCTCCTGAACTCCTGAGCCGCAGGAACCATGGTGCTCTAAGTCACTAAGTTTGGGGATCATTTATTGCACAGCAAGAGATAACTGATACCCCTTTCCTGACTCTCTCCTCAGTGTGAGGCTCTCTCCCCTAATGACGGACATCTATGGAAATATGTATCCACCAATCTGTCCTCTTGTAAGAGTTCAGTCTCATCCCCGTCCATGTGTTCCCCGGAGTAGTTCTTGTGCTAGCAGAACAGGACGCCACTCCCTGGCCTTAGCTGACCAAAGCCAGGCTGCTAAAGTCCTTCCCCGAGATTTGCGTGCCTGAACCCGACCCAGTACCTAGAGCCATAAGACCTAAAGCGTAGGGTCTGCCAACAGCTGAGCTCCTGTCCACGTGGGGAAAGGCGAACAGCAGTGAAGGAGGCCGTTCCAGAGGCAAGCGAAGACTCAAGATGGAGACAACAGACAACACCGGTCCCCGCCTCCAGCGATGTCTGACGCAACCCTGTCCTTTCGGGGGAAGACCCTGCGTGCCCTGTAACCCCAGGATATAACGTGGGACTCAGTGCGTAAGAGGCAATGAAATATGGAGCAAATGAGATAGCCCAACACCTTTCCGATAGTAATCCCTGTTTCGCTGCTGCTGTCCGACAGTTAGATGGTTTGAAACTAAAAGCCCTACCCTTCGTCTTTGCTATCCTTATGCTCCGAGCGCCCTTCTCTCACAGCCTGACAGTGCGCACCAACTACTGGTTTACCCTGCCTCCTCCCCGACCAGCACAGGCCAAGACAGTTTCTCGTTTCTGTGTGTCATTAGTACCATTTAGCCTAGAAAACAGAGTGTCAGGAAATGTGCATTTAACTGATCTAATCCATCCCTTTCTCTTCATTTTTAGCTTTCATGGTCACTGGCATTCATTAATCAACCACCTAACCTCTACAAGATACTGGGACTACAACAAACTTAGATTTTGTCCTGGATTTTCAGGCATTCAGTGAATTCACCCAACATTTGAGTACTTACTATCCAGGGGCTGAAAATGGACAAACGACACGGTAGCACCTGACAGTCCAGCACAGACAAATAAATGATTACAGCTCTGTGTGTTAAACGTTGCTGAAGAGACACACAGGCTGCCAAGCAGTGGGGTCACGGGGCTTTACACGCGGCTTCAGGAGGCGAGGCGCACACGGAAAGAGACGACAGCCGAGCAGCAGAGCGCGGGCAGCGCCGGATGAGGCCCTGGCGCGGGAGTGCGCCGCGGGCCAGGAAAAGGCGCTGCTACTGGTTGGCCTTCCCACCTACACGAACCAACAGCCCGAGAGCCTACTATGTGCCAAGCCTGCTGCTTAGCACTTTCCCAACAGAGTCCCCTTCAGTTTCCATGCTCTGTAGGTGACAGAAGTGAGTCTGAAAGAGTGAAGTGACCTGCCCAAGTCTACACCGCTAGTACCTGGCAGAGCTCGGATTCAGAACAAAGTCTAGACTCTGCCTGCCGTGCAGGAGTCGCAGGAGACTTGAGTTTCATCCCTGGATCACAAAGATCCCCTGGAGGAGGCAATGGCAACCCACGCTCAGTATTCTTGCCTGGAAGATCCCATGGACACAGGAGCCTGGTGGGCTGCGGGCCTCGGGGTCCCAGAGAGCTGGCCTCACCTCCACACCCAGGCACGCTATGCTGCTCGGGCCACACCACGGGGCCTCCTTCGTGTCTTCCCATGGAACTTGTATCGCCTTTTGTTCATCCTACAGCAGACAGCGCAGTGTTGGGCACAACCGAGGAATCACCAGCTGCTGACCTGAGACGACGACAAGCTTGTCCACATCTTGAGAAGCAACGGGCCACGTCAGGTCGAGTTGCTGCAGCGCCTCTCGCAGCAGCAGGTGCTGACAGGAGCCGGCTCGCTGAAGATGACCGGGCCTCTCAAGCTGTATTTTAAGTGTTTTTGACCACTGTATCCGGTCAGTTGCTTCAATGTTCAGCAATAAATGAAAGTGACTATTCTGTTCCTTTGACAGTTCACAGTACTAATGAATTCAGTACAATTTCACCATCCACCAGAAAAATCTCTAAAAACGCAAACTTGAAGCTGGTGATTCACACAGTTAGTAGAGAAGGGAAAATAAAGCAGTACTCATTGTTTTCTACAAAACTAGCATTGTTTGCAAAACCCAGAAACTGAGCAGTTGGCTGACTGCCAATCAAGCAGGTTGCTCCCCGGTCAGTCAGCAACAAGCTGCGACCACAGCGTGGCCAGTGGCTGAGCACACACGGCCGCAAGCAGCTTCTGCTGCACAGCACGAGTCTACGTGTATGAGTCAGTGAACTGTTACGTAAGAAAAGAACAAGAGATTCAAGATCTCCACACCAGAAAGCGCACTGACACTGAGCCTGGCACAAGTCAGACATTAACACAAAAGAATAAAGTAAAAAGCTTATGGANGTTACAGGGAGAGCCCACGACCCTACAAGGGTTATTCAGGGTGTGACGCCACCAGGCACTGAGCCTCAGATCGTCACTTGACTCTGAACCGGTGAAGCCAGGGATGGAGGGGAGGAAACAGAGTCTTGAGGGCCACCGTGTACTTTCACAGACTCTGCTCCGTGACTGGAAAGGTGATTGGAAAACCGAAGACTGATTGTTTCTACCTACCTACCCTGCCCCACCCTGCTCCATCCCTACCGCACACACAGCAGGGCTGGCTCTCCTTTCAGTGCAGAAAATGTGCTGCCCGTGTCCTGGAGCTGGAACACGCTCTCCTCACTGGTGGGTTCAGAAGACCCCCGTTTCCCCACTGCAGAGAGCCCATCTCAGGGGAAACCTGGAGACAATGATGGTAGACCAGCAGCCGCCGTGACAAGGGCATGGTCATGGCCACGCCCGGGTCCACAGGACAGACAGGACCCGGCAGGACAAGAACACAGCAAAGGGACGCCACTGGACAGATCACCAAACAAGCAACAGGAGCTTTGCAGGAGGGGTGAGGGGACCATCCAGGTGTGACCGTGTCAGGAGGAACACTGTTGAAAACACTGCGTTATCACTTAAAGAATAATCTCCTTATGATAAAACCAGAGAAACGGCATGTGGTTGATTGTACAATGGAATGTCACCCAGCCATCAAGAGTGAGGTACTGATACCCACGGATAAACCTTGAAACACCATCTAAATGAAAGAAGCCAGACGCCGAAGGCCGGACGGCGTGTGATTCCATTTATGTGAAATACCCAGAAGGCCCAAGTTAATAGAGACAGAAGGCAGATGGGTGCTGGCCGGGAGCTGGGGGCGGCGCGGGACAGGGAGTGACCACAGATGGATGCGGGCTTCCTTCGGGGCCGATGTCAATGTCTTCGAATGAGGCTGTGGTGATGGTTGCACAAGCCTGTGAGTTCACCAAGCACAGTTGCTTGCACACTTTGAAAGGGTGGATATTATGATACCTGAATCATATCTCAAAAGAAATAAAATAAACTAAAGGCAGGGCAATGGCCGATGGAAGCAGAAATGATAGCTCTTATCCATCATCACGCCTTCCAGCAAGGCCTTGACGCTGCCCTACTTTCCTGCAATCAGCTCGGGAGGCAAAGGTCGCTAGGATTTGGATGAGGACCTAACGTTACAATCAAACTTCCTAGGGGACCTGGTCTTGCGCAGTTTCCTGGCCAAGGCATACGTGCCTTTGAGTTTCAGTGTGAATGAACCTGCAGAACAAAGAAGCATGGCGAAGGAACCACCAGCTTGGCCAGGACCTTCATTGTCTGAGTACCTTTGGCCTGGAAACCACACGTGTGGATCTATTTCATAACAAATCCTCAACTCAGTGAACTCTGCTCACAGTTGACTCGCATCAGGGGATCTGCACTCCGTCGTCTATAGGAGCGCGTGGCCTGCCTGCTGGGGCTGGGTTTGCAGGCAGGCTGATTTCTCAACCGAGGTATGCTGGCGGGCTCCCTGCCACGCTGTGCTCACGCTCACGGCCTAGTGGAGACAGGGCCCCCAGCTCAGATCCCCAGTTTCCACATCAGTAAATGTTGAGTAAGAAACTCTTATTTCTTAATTGCTTAGACACCAAGGACGGACGTGGAGGGGAAATGGTGAGGACACGTTAGGACTGGCATGCTGCCGTCCAAGGACTGGACAGAGATTGGGCATCGCTTGCCTAGAAACGAGGACTAAAGCCTTAGCAACGGGGGTGATGGCGCTGGGAGAGAACCAGTCGCGAGGCGAGGAGCACGTGAGGACCTCGTGAGGGCAGCCATCCCTCAGGGGCCGAGGAGAAGAGAGAGGAAGCAAGGGGCGACAGGGGCCTGGGACTGAGGGGCTTTCCGGAAGGGGAGAGACCGCATGGGGGGTGCAAAGACAACTGGGCTGAGGGAAGGCCATGAGACCGGCCGAGCTGGGGCCTCCACCCTCACAAGAGCAAGTCAGTCACTCAAGGCCGCGTGGGGGAGAGCTGGGCAATTGCGCCGCGTCCCTGGTTCCCACACTCTAGGGCTTCCCAGGGGCGGGCCCCAGACCCGAGGGGCACCTGGGAGAAATGCCGTTATTCCTAGACATGCTGGTGATCAGGCCCCACCTGGATCCACAGATGGTGTGTGTGTGTGTGTGTGTGTGTGAGCGTATGAGTGCATCGGAGCAGGAGTATGACACATACGGTACGTGTGGTGTATGAGTGTGTGTGTATCTGAGTGGGTGCATAAAGCGTATAGTGTGTGTGTGTGTGTTGTGTGTGTGTCTATGAGTGTGTATGAGTGCATCTGAGCAGGTGTATGGCATATACGGTACGTGTGGTGTATGAGTGTGTGTGAGTGAGTATGTGTGAGTGCGTCTGAGTGGGTGTATGATGTATATGGTATGTGAATTGCATGTGTGTGTGTGTGTGTGTAAATGTGAGCATGTGTGAGGTCTGGGTGGAGAAGGGGGAATCTTTCTGTTTGACAAGAAAACAATCTTTGAGAAAACATACAACAAAAAGCTACCATAACTCAGTAATGTTTGAATAAGGTGTATGGTCCACCAATACTTATAAAAGAGTACTTTTGAATCCTGTACAGACAATGCAGGTAGAATTACAGAGATCTGAATATGGCTGGGGGGTTGCATGGATGCCAACCTCAGCTAGGACATTTTACTGTAGTTCTGCAAAATACCATTAAAGGGACCTATGCAAAGGACATGTGCACCTCTCCATGATTTCTCACAATTGTATGTGAATCTACAATATCTGAATTAAAACCTTCTATGAAAAACGGTGATCTTGGATCATGGTTTTACATATTTCTTAATTTAATTGTTTCGAGGATCAACTTTTTATACACAGAGCTGCCGCAGCGTGCAACACGATAAATACAAATGCTGCTTACTAACACATCAGTTAGCCACCACGAAGACAAACAGCAGTTAGAAAGGTAATTCAAAGAGAAAAATCAGTGAAATGAGAATAGCAAAGCAACATCCAGACGGATGAGACAGCAGATGAAGCAGATGACAACAAGGAGATTCCACCCAGAGACGCATGTAGATGAATACGAGATTCTCAAATCCTCGCGTGAAAATTAAGATGGATTCAAAGCCCTTTACTGTAGGATTTATAAATCTTCCATTTGTAATAAAAACTCCACTGCACTATTCAATTAATTTCTTTGTTATCTCTTGAAGAGTTATAATGCAGGGCTAAAGAAAAAAAAACATAGCTAAATTATGCCCAGAACCCACACAAGCCATATTTATCAATTATGTTCCAGATAGAATTCTTTCCCATTATCCTTGAACAACTTTTAGGTTAGATGCCTGCTTGGCTAAGCTCTCTCATTCTCTCTCTCTCTGGACTGTCAGATTGCCCCAGTAAGCCTCACCCTGGCTGTCCTGTCTAATATTATAGCCCTCTACCCTTCACCTGGCTCTATTTTTGTCTTGTTCCTACAGCATTTATCACATCCTAACATTTATGGTGTCTACGATTATCATCTGCCGTCTGTCTAGAAGAGCAGCTTTATGAAGGCAGGGATTTTCTGGGGGTAAGTTGGGATAGGCGGGAGAGACATCTATTGATGTGCCTGCAAAGTAGTCCGTACACAGGAAATATTTTCTTACTGAATGAATGAATTTTCAGCATTCGATGGTTTCATTTTTATTTCAGAGGTTTTGGGTAGAGACTGAAAAGAAAAATAAAGGGAGCTTCGTTCGTGGCTTGTCCTTGCTGTGGGCACCGCTATGAAGAGCTTGGTGTGCGCCTTTGAGCCAAGATGGGAGCAGAAGGGTCAGCGTTTCATCCCCGCGGGGGCAGCACTGGCCACCCGCCATGGGCAGAGTTTGGTGATGAACACGGAAGGACCTTGAATTAGGACAAAAACAAGGCCACATCCTTGGAAGTTCATGGTCCAGGAGGGGCACAACACACACCACGGATGAGGGCTGGAAAACCTCCAGAGACAGGGGCACAAGCAATGAGTCGTGTCAGAGAGCTCCGACATCCGGGGAGCTTCCCATGGGATGGCCTTGATGCTGGGAAGGGACCTGGGCGCACGGAGACGGGACATTCTCCAGGGGGACACCCGAGCAGAGGCACGAAGCTGTCCCTGGGGGCGGGGGCGGGGGGCGGTCCCTGGGAGGAGTTCTGTTTGGATCAGAGGAGGTGCAAAGAGAAGGTGGAAATGTCACCAGGGACACGGATAAGACAGCATCCAGGGGCCAAGACTTAGAGCAGTGAAGGGCTAAGATGTCACACAGAAAACTGGAAAACGTGGATCGACAATGAAAGAGCCTACACAGTGGGGACGCGTGCACCCAGCTCTGGAGCCAGGAGGGGGAGAGGGGCCCAGGCCACCGTCTCCAGGGAGGACGGCCATCCAGGGTGTCTCCACTCTCCCCTTCTGGTGCCCACTGACACCCCCGGGCCTCCGCCACGGTCTGTGTCCTGGAGACTCTGACTGCTCCTCAGAGTCCCCCCGGGGGGTGTGTCCGGAGGATGGGCTCTGGGGTGGAGGACCACACCTTCTCCTTACGTCTCTACACCCGCCCTCTCCCGTGCTTGCCTGACCTCCCCCAGTGGGGGCGGGGGTCCTCCTTCCCTTCCCCTCCCCGATCTCTGCCCTCCCCAGAGCTCCTCATCACCTAGGAAAACCAGTCGTCTGTCCTTCTCCAGCTCAGCCCCCGCCTGGGAAGAGCCAACCCATTGGAAAAGACCCTGATGCTGGGAAAGACTGAAGGCCAAAGGGGGTGGCAGAGGATGAGATGGTTGGATGGCATCACTAATTCAACAGAGATGAACTTGGGCAAACTCTAGGAGATAGTGAGGGACAGGGGAGTCCATGGCGTCACAAAGAGTCAGACATGACTTAGCAACTGCACAACCACCACAGATTGATAACTGATACAGAATCACATTGTCGGCAAAGTCAACCTATTCTGAAATCCAGGGGAACACAGCTGATACCTCTCCTCTGCATCCCACTCTCCAGGCCAGGAGAACTGTGGTCTCCTCGCCAACCCCACCATCGCTCAGGGCCCCCTGGCCCTCCCCTAGTTGCTGAAAAAGGTTTGCCTCCTCTGATCTGGCCCCGTTCCAATCAACACTGCACTGTGACCAACAGGGTCCCTATAAAGGCCAGTTAGAACACCCCTCTGGACATCTCCCCACAGTCCTAGGTTAAAGTTGGGGCTCACCTTGGCTACCTCCCCTCCCACTTGCGGCACCTGGACCACTTGTCCTGTGAAATTCTCTCTGGCTAGAACCTCCCTGCACACACCGAGCTTGTCCCCAGCCCCTCATTCCCAAGCCTTCTTGTCTCTCTGCCTAGGATGTGCCCCCATCTCTCCCCGCCCCCTGACTCCTTCCTTCTCCTGCTTGAAGACTCAGCTCAAGGAACTGCTTCCCCAGTAGGGAAAGGTAGGAGAACCTTCTGGTACGGCACGCGCAGAAGCCCTCCCTCAGTCCGCCGTGTACACACAGCTCTCAGTCCGCCGTGCACACGCAGCTGTGCCATGAGGCGCCACGCTCACTCTCTCCTGAAGCTGGCCTTTCGGCCCCAGTGCAGACCCAGCTCTCGCCGGGCACACTCACCGGGCGCACAGGGCTGAAGGCCCAAGCCCTGGGCTGCCGATGCTAATCAGTGAACATCAGCACCGCGACCCCACGACGATGGGCACAGTGTGGCTGCCACGCCCTTCCCTGCCTCCCAGGAGCCAGTCTAGTATTTGACACACACACCGTGGCTGCTAAGTGTGTTGAGTGAGTGGGAAATGGTAAGCTTCGGAGTGATGGTGGAAATGCAGTGCTGAGTATGGAGAAATACACGTACAGAGTGTGGGGGAGGAGCAGAAAAAGGAAAGAGGAGCGTCCCTGGGGCTCAGACAGTCAAGACTCTGCCTGCCGTGCAGGAGACCCTGGGTTGATCCCTGGGTCAAGAAGATCCCCTGGAGAAGGGAATGGCAACCCACGCCAGTATTCTTGCCTGGAGAAGCCCATGGACAAAGGAGCCTGGTGGGCCACAGTCCACGGGGTTGCAAAGAGTTGGATACAACTGAGTGACTAATGTTTTCACTTTCACTTTCCACTACAAGAGGCACAGGTTCGATCTCTGGTCTTGGAGCTATGATCCTGCATGCCACACAGCTTGGCCAAAAAAAAAAAAAAAGAGGAAAAGGGCAAGAAAAGGGAAGAGTAGAACTTCACCAAATAATGGGTTGGTGCAGAAAAATGCAGTGGCGCATGTTGCCCTGAAGTTACAGGAGGTCTGGGTCAGCTCGGCGGCTGTAACAGAATCGCATAGCCTGAGTGGCTCCCAGGACAGGAATTTGAACCTCAGGGTCCTGTTGTCTGGAAGCACACCAGCAGGGTGCCCGTATGGTCCACCTCGGCCCAGGGTCCTCCTGCAGAGGAGACTTAGCTCTGGGGTCTCCTCCTCTCCTTACAAAGACCCCAGTCCCAGCATAGGGACTCCATCCTTGTCCTCATCTAGCTCTAATCACCCCACAAAGGCCCAGCTCCTAACACCAGCACGCTGGAGGTACAGGGGGTAGGGTTTCAACACTAGAATTTGGAGAGAGGGAAACATCCAGTCCATAACAACCTTCCCTGAGTTTCAAAGAGATAGCTAGCGTCGTTGGTGGGGAGGGGTCTGCAAGGCGAGGATGAGTCCTGCCGGTCTCTGTTTTTGTCGCAAGTCTAAGTCAAGGGCATCTGCTCAGTTGCTAGAGGTGGGCTTTGGGGAGTTGCAGGGAAAACCATTCAAGTTTAAACTGACTCTTAAAGAGCATGGGAAAGGCAGCTCTACAAAGGTGGGGAGAGGACCCCTCCCCAGCCCAGCAGCACGGACGCCCAGCTGTCTAGCCATCACTTAGGTGTGTGCTTTTCCTGGGAAGAGTCCTGCGTGGCCAGGGAGGGGCACGTGGGGTGGGAAGCGGGCACACAGAGAAGTGGGGAGAGGAACCTGCAGCAGAGAAGATGCCGGCCTCCTGGGCAGGTGAGGCCTGGACGCAGTCTGAGCACCTCAGGGCTGGCGGCTGCAGAAGCTGGTTCAGGCCTGGGGTGCGGGGGTGGGCGTGGGGTGATCCGCAGAGGAATGACACAGTCTGAGAGTTTTGCTTCGTAAACCACAGAAGAGTCGTTAAGCTATTTAAAGTCCAGTGAAAGTGTGGCATTAACTGACCCTGTTCCCAGGACACTGAAGCCCAGCCAGCCTGCCAGTTTTCAGTTCCGATTTGCGTCTACTGCACATCAGAAGTCTTCCCTAATGTGTTTCAGGGCCATAAGGAGCCTGCTAGCTCTGGTCTTTACTCCCATCACCAAGAGCCCAGATGGCCAGGAGAGAGAGTCTGACCGGGACACAGCTGTTCCTGGCCCCGGGGTGCACGGGTCCCCTGAAGCGGGCTCAGGACTGGGCAAGTCTCAGTCAGCAGCGAGCTGGGGAGGGACCACCTGTGGTCGGATGGAGAACCAGCAAAGGTTTGAAAATGGGGCATGTGAGAAATGACCTTTCCTCACATTAAACTTCACTTAATGGAAGTAAATGCTGTGCGGCTGCCCGTGGCCCTGAGGGTAGAAAGCCTCTGGTATCACCTCCTGCAGCCTCGGTAAACAGAGTGCGAGGCACACGATTGGCTCCTGTGTGAAAGCAGCTTGGCTCCCAGTCAAGTCCAAGTGAGTAACTTGAGCAGGAAAGGGTGGGTGTGTTCTCTGCGCACCCGGTCGACTGGGGAAAAGGTGATGTTTACTGCAGCTCAGGGGCTGAGCCCGCAGCGGCCGAGGTGGGCCTTCAGCGGGCGGCCCCTCCGGCCAGGTCTGCGTGGACGGGCCAAAGGGGAAACGTTAGGCAATGGCCTGAAAACACAGAAGATTAATATCTGGACCCGGAGCTGTGTCAACAGGCGAAAACGAAGGGAAAGGTCAAGAAACTGGGCTGAGCGGGGACATCGGAGCCTCCAGACTGCCCAGGGCTGGCGAAACAGGGCAGGACCCACTCAGGACGGCGGCCAGGCAGGCGGGAGGGGTGGACGGGGGTGGACGCAGGCCCGGCTCCTGCGGGACAGGGCCCCGTGCTCCTCCCTGTGTTAAGCTCCCTGCTGTAAGCTACCCTTTGCTGATCGATGGCAACGGGCTCATGGCAGACCTCTGGAGCAAATGGAGCCCTTTGAGGCCAAATAGAAAAGACGTTGGCCCAAACGCTCTGGGGCAAGTCTGGACTTTTGCAGTGAAAGGTTAACGCTGTGGCTGACATTTTAAACTGTAGCAGAACGGCCGACATCTACTGAAGCGTTGAACGGTTATATGGGGAAATTTGGGGAAAGAACTCCTCTTTATCACCCAGAAAAACAAAGAAAGATGAGCAATATCAAGTAAAATGGACCCCTCCTTATTTTCAGTAACACATCTCTGGGCATAAATTGTCCTGGCAAAACGCCTTCACTGGTGTTTTGAGTACCCAGTAGAGTGGCTGGATTTAAACAGGGGTCCTTAAACTTATTTAGGGAGTGAGATGCTGGAAAGTTGCAAAGCCTAAGAAAATACTGATATTCAACTCTTGTTTTCCAAAGTAGGATTTTTCGTTCCTAGTGCTTAAAAGAATGTCAACATGGGAAGCACAAAACACAAATTCACAACTACAAAAACAGCTCTTTATGAAAACTCAGCTGTCAAGCGACATCCGTTAGTTGTTTCCAAGGGTTCCTGCTCGGAGTTTGTACCTGTTCCTCTTTTCTTCATCAATTTAAGTGCTTTCTGGCAGATAAGCCCTAAGTGTGCCAACGATTTAAGTAACCGGGGAAACTTTCTAAAATGAGACAATTCTATTCATTTTCTCAACCAGGTGTGTGCAGAGTTTGTGTATGCTCAGACATTTCTGACTCTTTGCTGCTCATGGACTGGAGCCCAGCGGGCTCCTCTGTCCAAGGGATTTCCCAGGCAACATACTGGAGAGAGTGGCCATTTCCTTGTCCAGGGGATCTTCCTGACCCAGGGATTGAACCCGCACCCCCCACCTCTCCAGCATCCCCTGCATTAGTAGGCCAGTTCTTTACCACTCGAGCCACCTCCGAAGCCCTAACGTGAGAGACGTAAGAGTTAGTCCGTAAAGAAGGCTGAGTCCTAAAAAACTGATGCTTTTGAATTGTGGTGCTGCAGAAGACGCTTGAGAGTCCCCTGGACTGACAAGAGATCCAACCAGGCCGTCCTAAAGGAAATCAACCCTGACTGTTCACTGGAAGGACTGATGCTGGAGCCAAAGCTCCGATATTCAGCCACGTGATGTGAAGGGCTGACTCCCTGGGAAAGAGACGCTAGACAAGACTGAAGGCAAAAGGAGAAGGGGGCGGCAGAGGATAAGACGGTTAGACAGCGTCACTGACTCAACGGACAGTGAATCTGAGCAAACTCCAGGAGATGGTGAAGGACAGGGGAGCCTGGGGTGCTGCAGTCCGTTGGGTCTAAAGAGTCGGACACGACTTAGCCACTGAGCAATACCAAATAACAATGGAGAACAGTTTAGTGGTTTCCAGGACTGCGGGATGGGAAGTGCGTGAGGGATTGCCCGAGGGAGGTTTGGGGAGTTGACCGGATCGTTTTGTGTCCTGACCGTGGTGATGGCCACGGAAATCCACACACGTCCAAACGGAAAGAACTGCAAACCTCAAGAAAAATGTCACCATCGCTGTGAGCTTGAAAGGTCTACCTGCCAGAGAACAAAAGCTTGAGAATCAGGTGAGCCGGGGTTGTGGAGAGCTGCAAAGAGATTTCAAATGAACTGTGAATGCAATGGGGAAACGAAAGATTTTTAATCATGAGAGAAGCGTGATTAGATTTGGGTTTTATCAGGGTCATTCTCTTGACAGGATGGAAGATGGATTGGAGAGGGTTACACTGAAAGGGAAAAATCAATTAGTATTCTATTGTGAGAGATCAATTAAGGGCAGGAAATAATGATTTCAGCTCTGGACGTCCTGAGTTAAAGACATTCATGGACACTGAAGCAAGATGTCTACAGGGGATTGAATAATATGTGCCCGACGCTCTGGAAAGAGGCTTGGGCTAGGAGTATGGATTTGATAGGTGAATTCGTCCTTATGGGTGAAGTTGCTTTTAATGAATTGTGTGCAGGTTCCGAAGGACACAAGCAGTTTGGGAATGTGACGAAAGGGATCACAGTACCTCAAAAGAGCAGAGAGAGGAAGAAAGCTGTGACTATATGACCGGTGAAGGAGGAAAAGAACCAGGAGACAATGGCATCAGGAGGAAAGAAGGGAGGATCCAAGCGGGCGGGCCTCATGCTGAGAGCCTCAGTTATCATCAACTGACGGATGGCTGGGCAACCCAGCACTCAGAGCCAGGGAGCCAGCGCGCTCCCCAGTCCACAGCCTCATTTCACAGCTAAAGAACCTGAGCCCTAGGAATGCTGGTCGGCTTGTTTGAGGTACCATGGCTAATTCACGGGAAGTCCGTCACTGGCAACCAAAATTCATAGAGGTTGGAATGAAATAATTGGATTTTTCAACAAGTCTTCCATTAAAAATATATATGTATATCTATTTTAGTCAACGCATCTCATCATCAACTTTCCTTATGTCCACTTAACAGGTGAAAAACCCTACTCTGTTCCAAGCTAGGTGTAGTCAGAACCGGGATGACTGACTCAGTTCCATTTTTCTGCTTCTTTTTGAGTGAATAATCACCAGCCTGCCTGGAAACCTCATTCGCCTTTCTCACCCCAAGCACTAGGCCACACACTTCACTTCTGAACGGGCCATAAGCTCCCCAAGTGTGGCTCCTGCAGACCCCTCGGGTAGCTACGACAGGAACTGCATTTTGCCCCGGCCTTGACTTTTCCATTTTCTTTCCCCAAATATGTGCTACTTGCTATCCCCCCAGGGTATGGAGACTCTCTGAAACATACAGAATTTCCTACAACCTGGGGTACCTTATCCAGGCCTTCCAATCGCTCAGCAACTGCCACACGGCTTTTTAAAAAAATCTCACGTGTGTTTCAAACCTGACAACTAATCTATTATACAACTTAAATTATTATTTGCAGAAATGTTAAATGTCACACCATAGAACCTAAGGTTTTCAACTCACTCCATTATTCCCAGATAAACCTCAGGAAATGAATCTATAGATATATAGATATATAGATATATACTGATGCTGGGAAACACTGAGGGCAAGAGGAGAAGAGGGTGGCAAAGGATGAGATGGTTTGATAGCGTCACTGACTCATTGGTCACTAACTTGAGCAAATTCCAGCAGATAGTGGAGGACAGGGAAGCCTGGCATGCTATAGTCCATGGGATCACAAATATGGGAAATGACTTAGCAACTGGACAATGAGAACAAATATATATATAAATACACACACACATATATAGCCAACACGTCAAATTTCCTCCCCGATATACAAATTTCTTAGAAATCAGATTTTGCTCAGCAAGTTTGGAAGAAAGAGAACACTACCTTCAAACAGGTGACGACAGAATGACAGGTCTGGAACGGAAGCTGGAGACACTTCAGTGAGAATGAAGCCACTCAAGCTTTCCTTGGAAAAAGCAGTAATGAACGTTCCTTCCCGCAACATCACATCTTTGAGCAGTGACGCTGATATAACCAAAAGCCAGTGAATGACAAAACCAAGGTGGGCAGGAAACTGTGGGATGGGTACTCGATCTGACCCCAGCATTTGAGACGCATCTCCATTCCAACGGGTACATCCAGCCCCGACTAGATGTGGGGTTCTCTTAGTATAGCGGAGAGATACTGCTTTCTCTTTTAAGTTTACATGCATTTGGGAGGTTTTCTTTTTAATCAGAGCATAGCTGATTTCTAATGTCTCAGGGGAACAGCAAAGTGATTCAGTTATACATACACATCCACGTTATTTTCCAGGTTCTTTTCTGCTATTGAACATGGTGCCTTGTGCTATACAATAGGTCATTGTTGCTTATCTACTTTATAATACAGTAATGGGAGTCTGGTTTCATTTTTTTAAACAG
>SJYQ01008236.1:0-25883 GCA_006410935.1 Redunca redunca
TATGGATGTGAGAGTTGGACTGTGAAGAAGGCTGAGCGCCGAAGAATTGATGTGTTTGAACTGTGGTGTTGAAGACTCTTGAGAATCCTTGGACTGCAAGGAGATCCAAGTAGTCCATTCTGAAGGAGATCAGCCCTGGGATTTCTTTGGAAGGAATGATGCTAAAGCTGAAACTCCAGTACTTTGGCCACCTCATGCGAAGAGTTGACTCATTGGAAAAAACTCTGATGCTGGGAGAGATTGGGGGCAGGAGAAAAAGGGGACGACCGAGGATGAGATGGCTGGATGGCATCACTGACTCGATGGACGTCAGTTTGAGTGAACTCTGTGAGTTGGTTATGGACAGAGAGGCCTGGCGTGCTGCAATTCATGGGGTCACAAAGAGTCGGACACGACTGAGTGACTGAACTGAACACGACTGAGCGACTGAACTGAACTGACTGACATATAACATTGTGTAAATTTCAGTTGTAGAACATATTGATTTGATACATTTATATATTGTAATATGATTACCATTGTTGGAGTAGTTAAGCACCTCTATCATATTACATAGCCATTCCTTCTTGTGGTGGGAATAGTTAAGATCTAGTCTCAGCAACAGAGAAGGCAATGGCACCCCACTCCAGTACTCTTGCCTGGAAAATCCCATGGATGGAGGAGCCTGGTGAGGTGCAGTCCATGGGGTCACAGGGTCGGACACGACTGAGCGACTTCACTTTCACTTTTCACTTTCATGCATTGGAGAAGGAAATGGCAACCCACTCCAATGTTCTTGCCTGGAGAATCCCAGGGATGGGGGAGCCTGGTGGGCTGCCGTCTATGGGGTTGCACAGAGTCGGACACGACTGAAGTGACTTAGCAGCAGCAGCAGTCTCAGCAAGTTGATAATTATCATAAAATAGTGTTGTTTATACTAACTATACAGTGGTCTTCAGGACTAATTTATCTACCAGTTCCAAGTTTCTACCCTTAAATGGAATTGAAAAAAAATTAATTGGTTGGTGGCAGTGAAATCAAGCATTTCAGTGTAGTTTTAAAAATCATTTGTGGATTTAAATTAACTGTGCTTCTATTACTTTGTTTAATTTCTGGCTGTCTTTTGCTTAAGCTAATCTCAGAATGGTTTCTCAACTTGATTCATTAGAGATAGCGATGAGCTCATGATTTGTTGTTCAGTTGCTCACTCATGTTTGATTCTTTGTGACCCCATGGACTGCCAGCACATCAGGCTTCTGTCCCTCACTGTCTCCTGGAATTTGCTCAGACTCATGTCCATTGAGTCGATGATGCCATGACCTGTTAGGAAAAAGAAATCAGTTGGCCTCTTGAAAATAATAGTCATAAATTTCTGTAAAGTTTGTTGATTTTCACAATGAAAAATAGATGTTGAGGGTTTAAGTAATGCAAAATTTAAGAAGTTTTTGTTTAAGAAACAATTGGGTTAGTTTGTTTTGAGATTTGTTTGCACTGCCAAATTCAGAGAGATTTTAATTGCTCTCTACTGAAGTGGTGGGAAGGCATTAAAGTAGAATATTAAGGCTTGAGAATTTTTTGGAAGGGTCGTGATGAGATCAGGAAGAGGAGTGGTGTATGGTGTGATTGGTAAAGAGACTTTTCTTCCCTGGGAAATTGGAATAATGAAATCAAGTCGCTGACTCGCCTGGCGATCTGGTCCTTGCCGCAGTCGGGTCTGTTTAGGTCACTTCTCAGCACCTCCATTCTCCCTTAGCCTGATCCATTGTAGGGCTCAGCAGGTTTCGCAAGAGTCATTTTTGTCTTTGTCATTTATAAAGTGTTCCAAGATTTTGTGATTCATTTCTTTTTTAAATTGTATCATTTTGTAGATTTTTGAATGCTATATGTTTATATACTACAACACTTTAGTTTCTAAATTTCTAGCCTCCTTATCCTACCAATATTACTGCATTTTGTAACTATCTCATTTATATAGTCACATATTTACAGATCTTGATTATGTCTCCCCTCTCCTTTTGTCTTTCCAGCTTGGAGTCCTAACCTTAGATTACCTTCACAGAAGACCCATCCAATCTTTATTATTCATTCTGGTTGCTATTTTTTTCCTTTTTTCATACTTTTATGTGATTATCAAGTAGCACAGTATTTTAGGCATAAATGTACTATAGCTAACAGCAAGAATAATTTTGATAGCTATTATTTATTGTTAGCTACCTCTTTGCCAAACTTGTGGTGTGCACTTTGTACATTTTAGCAGCCTTAATCTTCAGCACCTTTAATCTTCACAACTACACTATGTGTATATGATAAATTAATTTTACATTTTATAGTTGAGAAGTAGAGAAGTAACTTGGCTAAGGCAAAGCAGCTATTAAGCTCTGAAGCTTGGATTTGAACCTAGGCTGCCTGATTCATAGGATCTTGATTGCTGTAATCCTTTTGATTATGGGCCAGAAAGCCTATATTGTAGTTATGGCTCCATCACTTAGTAGATCTGTGTCCTTGGACATGTTTTGTGGTGTCTTTGAATCTTATTTCTTACATCCTAAAAGTGGGAAAACTAATTCATTCACAGCCCACAGGGTTTTAGGATGATAATATGAGAGAGAATATATATGATAGATCTTTGTAACATAGTAAGGGTACATTATCTATATATTTCACCATAAACTCATTCAACAAAGGTTTTTTGCTTGCTCATTATGTACCAGATGTTGTTACTGTCATTGAAAACCTGAAAATAGGGTGACCAACTTATCCTGGTTTTAGCAGTAAAAGCCCCAAGTCCCAGGAGTCCTCTGTGTTAGTTTTCTATTGCTGCTGTAACAAGTTACCAAAAATTTAGTGACTTAAAACAACATACATTTATTATCAGTTTTGTGAGTCAAAAGTCCAAAATAAGTCTTAACTGGGGTAAAGTCAGAGTGTCAGCAGGCCTGGTTCCTTGAGACTATAAGGGGAAGAATCTACTTCTTGACTTTTTCAGCTTCTTGGGGCTGTTTGCATTCTGTTGATCGCCATTCAAAAAAGGAAAAAAAAAAAAAACACTTGCCTTAAGTGGTAGACATTCAGATTTTTTTATGTCCTCCCCTCATCAGAAATTAAAAGATGCTTACTCCTTGGAAGGAAAGTGATGACCAACCTAGACAGCATATTAAAAAGCAGAGACATTACTTTGTCAACAAAGATCCGTCTACTCAAGGCTATGGTTTTTCCAGTGCTCATGTAGGGATGTGAGAGTTGGACTATAAAGAAAGCTGAGTGCCAAAGAATTGATGCTTTTGAACTGTGGTGTTGGAGAAGACTCTTGAGAGTCCCTTGGACTGCAAGGAGATCCAACCAGTCCATTCTAAAGGAGATCAGTCCTGGGTGTTCTTTGGAAGGACTGATGTTGAAGCTGAAACTCCCATACTTTGGCCACCTCATGTGAAGAGCTGACTCATTGGAAAAGACCCTGATGCTGGGAAAGATTGAGGGCAGGAGGAGAAGGGGACGACAGAGGATGAGATGGTTGGACGGCATCATTGACTCCATGGACATAGGTTTGGGTGGCCTCCAGGAGTTGTTGATGGACAGGGAGGCCTGGCGTGCTGCAATTGATGGGGTAGCAAAGAGTCGGACACGACTGAGTGACTGAACTGAACTCATCAGAAAAACATTGTGTATGTAGCTTTATTATGTACTTAATTGTTTATAAGATTTATACATGTGCAAAATTAGTATATTTATATACTAATAACAGTGTACATAATAAGTGACACAAATTAGGTGATTAAGAAAAGTGAGAAAGAAAATAATCTAATACTCTGTTAACAGAGTTTTTGTTCTTATTTAAAAAGTAATAATTTGGTGAGAGGTGTGTAATTGACTGACTAGATTATTTTACATCATAACGGGGATGAATAATACCTTGTTCTTAGCCCTGGGATTTTGTTGTTGGCTTACGCTTCCCTTATTGTTATCTTTGTGGGAATTTTTTTCAGAGCCACTTCTCTATGTTATGAGAGTCAGTTTAGTTAAAACTAAATAAGTTAATCCCTGAATCTGCTTCATTGGCACATGTAAATGGTATTGTATCATAATATGCTGGAAGTAAAATATATTTTATGGTTTACTGTTTATGGACCTTTCATTCTTTCCTTGACTTTCAGACTGTATAGTCTGTTATGACTGGCTGACCTTTAGATGGAGTGTGAATCCTTAGATTAATCTTGGTAAAGCTAAATAAATGAAAAGTTAACTTTTTTTTTTAAAGCATGTTTAGGTTCATAGCAAGATTGAGCAGAAGGTAGAGAGATTACCTTTAATACTTGATCTCTGCCTCTACCACATGCAAAAATTCTTCCATTATCAGCATCTCCCACAGAGTGGTTTAGTTTATTTAAGACTAAAAAAAATCTATTTTTTTCTTTTTGCACCGAAAAGGATCATCTTGGAGGAGCTCATATTGAAAGCTAATGAGAGAGGAGCCTGACATTTAAACGATTCTCATACATTTGACAGATAGTTACCAAAAATAGTTTAAAAGGTCTTTAGGAACTCGAAGGGAAGACTTTGTATTCTTTAATAGATATGGTCTATCTCTAGCTGTGTGTCCTGGGACAAGTTACCTCTGTGAGCTTCAGTTCTCATCCATAAAATGGCTTGAGAATGATGAAGTGGCAGTCACACTAGGGGAGAGTTGATAGATAACCTAATTCAGGGTAATCTGTTTTGTTGGCCTTTTTGGCCTTAGTATTAATAGTAGTTTTTCTGAGGATATGTCACCTAGTTTTCATTGATTTAAGAGGTTTATTTCTTGGTTTGTAATTTTGTCTCTGTACCCTGTATTTTGTGTTTTCTTTGACAGTTTTGCTGGTTTCTTGCTCATTTGTTAATATGCATAAGTGAGCAGGAAAACAAGAAACTTGAATTTTTTTTGCTTATATTTTTATAAGCAGTCCCCCCCCCCCAGCCCCCTTTTAAAGATAATGATTAGAAATTTCCTTGGGGGAAAATTTTTTCCTTGAAAAATCTCAACTCTATCTTTGATCTGGAGATTTTTTTCCCTGTGTTTTGTTTCTATAACTTTTTAAAGACTCTAAATCTGCTTCTTTTCTGAATCAAATAATATTCAAAATAAGTAATAACCCTTTTTCTCCAAATAATTTGATGACTAAAAAAAAGTCTGTCTTGTTCTGGGAATGTAATGTTCAGCATGGTGAGTGTACGTAATGATAGTGTATTGTCTGTTTGAAAGTTGCTAAGAGAGTAGATCTTAAGAATTCTCATCACAAGAAAAAGAATTTGTACTGGTGATGGTGGATGTCAGCTAAACTTTTGTGGCAATCATATTGCAATAAATACTAATGTTGAATCATATTGTATACCTGAAACCAATATAATGTTATATGTCAATTATATCTCAGTAGAAAAAATTAAATACTTTCTTATGGAACTTTATGTGAGTTTGGGAAGAAAGTTTATTTTTAGTCTGGGATATACATTCCATAGACAATGTCTGGTACTTAAAAGAGGTCTTGGGTTGTTAAAAACAGTGTCAGATCCCTTCAGACAAATGAGATGAAACCAGATTGCCTAAATAGGAAAAAGTCTGTGAAAGAAGGTGTATGATGTCTTTGTGTAAAAGCTCAACATGTGTCTTCAGGAAAAAATGATAAATAATTTACTTATAATATCCTTTGGAATTATTTTTTAAAGAACTGGATGTATTTCAAAATAGCCTCTTTAGATTATTAAACATTCGGGGATGTATTGGAATAGATGCATGTAGTAGACAGTAAGAAATGTCTTGGCAGACATTGAAAAAAACAAGAGATGTCAGCTCCCAACTTACCTTTGGATGTTGGCTATTTCATTTTTCAACTGTTCACGGACTCTTCTAAGTATTCTTTCACTTTTCTCAACAATCTGAATAGAGAAATGAATCTACACGGATACCTAATAGTCTAGTGCTTTTTAATGAAAGGAAAGAGATAAGTTTACTAAAAATTTAAGTGCTTTATTATTCTCTGAAGTCATCTTTATGTAGAAACATTTGTGTGTTTGAAATACGTTAGTGAGAAACTAAATACTCTTTGTGGGAAACATGTACATGTTGCAGCTGGTACTTTGGTGCCAGGTATGTGTTCACCTGTTTTGTTTTCAAGGCTGTATTTTAAGTAGTTTCAGAAAATAAAATTTTACATGTCTCAAGGTAATGAAAATTGCTTTTAAGTATTTGAAGTATGTCAGTCCTTTGGTATACATTTGTTTCATAAATGCTGAGCTTTTTGAAAGAAAATTTGATTTTATTTTTAGGACTTTGTTTTTGTAAAGACTCAGTTAAAAATTATTTTATATTTTTCGTAAAAGTAACACTTTGTTAGAAAATGTTTTGTAGCATTGACATAGCTCATAAATACTAAGTTAATGTTGTATTTCTTATTATGGAGTATTTGAAATCAGTAATAGGAGAAAATGTGTAAAGTACTTAAAACAGTGCTTTGCTCTTAATAAGCCCTGTTAGGTCAGTTCTTATTATTCACTCAGTCTGTATACTCTGGCAGAAGTTGGATCCTAGGCTGAATTATCAGAGTTCAGAAACAGGAATCCATATGTTTGTTCAAAATATTATTTGGTGGCCAACAATATATTGGGTGTGGTGGGGGTTGCTGAAGAAGCAGGAGACTTGACCTGTGCCCTGAGGAGTATACAAGTTGATGTCAGAATATACAAAGATATTGGTGTAGTGAAAATGGCATGAAACCAAGTTAGACTTGATTGTAATCCTTTTTTTCCTGTATTAACAGTGAACCTTTTGGGTACTTGTTTTTGTTCTAAGTGCTTTATACACACTAACTCTTTTTGACTTTATTAAACTCTTTTTGAGATAGTCACCACATTTTAAAGAGACTAAGAAAGGCGCAGAAGAATTAACCAACTTGCCAAAATTATCAGTAAGCAATGAACTGGAATTTAAGTAGCCTTTGAATCTGAGCCTGTGCTCTTAACCACTACCCTGTGCTACCTTAGGCTGATAGGTGGCCTTGGGCAAGTTTCTCTACCTTTTCTTTGTCAGTTTTTTAATCTGAAAAATGAGGTTGACTGGATTGATTCAGTGAGGAATGAGTATTGGAATTATTCATTCATGAAGCTTTAAAAAAAAACACCTAAGCCACTTACCTTGTAGGTTTGCTAAGTTTGGAATATTCTTTTGTGTGTTCCAGTAGTTACTAAATTAAATGAATTCTGAGATTTTTCTTTTGCACTGTTAACATTCTAAGATACCTGATTTGAGCATTAGTGAACAGTACAAAAAGCTGAGTTGGTTAGAAGGGGCTTGAAGAGAAAAACTGGAGAGGAGTTTTCAGGTAAGACTTGGTTTTAAGATAAATGATGTCTGTGGTTCATAAAACTTTGCTTCTGTGCAATATAGGCGCTTCACAAACTCAAAGAAGATATACTGGTGCTGCTAATATGAATAGTGGCCTTTCCCTAGTTTGTGTGTGTGTGTGTTTCTGCTTGCCTGCCTGCAGTGGGTAGACAGTACTTAATTGTCAGGAGAAATGAGAAAGAGTTATGGGTAAAGGAGACAGTGTACTGGATACGGGTGGAAATGATAGTAAGCAGACAAACCTGAGTAGGAAATAAAATCATTCCTTGGTATTTGTGGGGGATTGCTTCCACCACCCCACCTCGATGTTTAAGTCTGCTTTGTAAAATGCCATAGTCACTTTGCCCTCTGTATAAATGGATTTGGAACATCTCCAAATGTTTTCTGGAGATTATGATGGGTTTTGCAAGTTAAACCAAGGAATTAGGCATCGAAGATCCAGCAAGAGAAGTGGTGTTTGGAGACTATTATTTTGACATCATTGTACTAGATATTTCTCAGAGAAGAACGGCTGGAGGGATGAATACTAAATGAAAAGCAATTGGAATAGTTGAAGTTTGTCTTAACAAGGACTTAACTTGGCAGCAGAAATGAAGAGGGTGTGTTGAACAGAGGTTTTGAGCAAGTCAGTGATAAGTTTGGTGATAGGTTAGCAGGTTGGCAATGCAGTAGAAACAACATTGGGCTATGATTCAAAGGAACTGGGGTTTGGTTTGCCTCTGACCAGCTCTTGGTCTTTGACACTGCCTTTCTGTCATCTATCTCAGTGTTTAAAGATGTTTACTGAGGCTTCTGTTTGCTGTGTTCTATGCAGGATTCTGGTGGACAAAACAAAGAAGCTGCTTTCTTAGAGCTGATGATGGTTGAGAAAATAAATTCTAGGGTCTAAAATTAGAAATCTGAAATAAAGTTCAGAGAGGAGTAAACTTTTTTCTTTTAACTTGGACAACTAGAGGAATTGGAGGTGTTAAAAAAGAATTAGAAGAGTTGCAAAGAGTTTTAAAAGAGAAGGAGCTTTTGGTTGAGATGAGTAGAATATCCTAGTGGAGACATTGTATGAGTGAAAGTTGCTCAGTCGTGTCTGACTCTTTGCGGGCCCATGGACGATACAGTCCATGGAATTCTCCAGGCCAGAATACTAGAGTGGGTAGCCTTTACCTTCTCCAGGGGATCTTCCCAACCCAGGGATCGAACTCAGGTCTCCTGCAGTGCAGGCGGATTCTTTACCAGCTGAGCCACAAAGGAAGCTACAAGGGAGACTTTATATAGGCACTTAAATGCAGACTTAAGTAAAGATGACACTTTGGCTGGAGCTCTTGTAGAGGGGATCATTTAGGAAACAAAATCTTTTGGCTGGACATGGAGTTGCTGCAGATACTTACAACAAAGAAAGGTGACAGCAAACTAAGGCTCTGAAGAGAAGGAAGAAACTAGGGAAAGAAGTTTAATGATGTCAGAAATATAAGTCTCAGACAGCCTGATAAGCTTGAAAATTGAGAAAAGGATCTTGTTTTCAAAAGAGAGAGGTGATCGATAAACTTTTGTGAACGGAAATAGAAAATATTTGGAGAGTGGTAGGTGTGAGTTCATACACATTTGTTTGGCAGCCAGAAGGAATGTAAGAAGTTGGAATAGTCTCCTGTATGCTTCAAATTATGCAACCACTTTCCATCTGAGGTTGATTGAATCCAAAGATGCTGAGGGCCTCCTGCAAGGGATGTGAGCATCCATGGATTTTGGCATCTAAAGAGGGTCCTAGAACCAAGATACCTAGAAACAACTGTTTTCACTACTTTGGAATTTGATAAATCGAAGACGATGAGAAGGACAGCAGCTGATAGCAGCTGCTGCAATTTGAATGCATATTCTATGCCAAACTAAGCATTGTACAAATAGATTCAAGGGATGAGGTTTGATAGACAGAGTGCCTGAAGAAGTATGGATGGAGGTTCATGACATTGTACAGGAGGCAGTGATCAAAACCATTCCCAAGAAAAAGAAATGCAGAAAGGCAAAATGGTTGTCTGAAGAGGTCTTACAAATAGCTGAGAAAAGAGAAGCGAAAGCCAAAGGAGAAAAAGAAAGATATACCCATTTGAATGCAGAGCTCCAAAGAATAGCAAGGAGAGTTAAGAAAGCCTTCCTCAGCAATCAATGCAAAGAAATAGAGGAAAACAATAGAATGGGAAAGACTAGAGATCTCTTCAAGAAAATTAGAGATACCTGGGGAACATTTCATGCAAAGATGGGCTCAATAAAGGACAGAAATGATATGGACCTAACAGAAGCAGAAGGTATTAAGAAGAGGTGGCAGGGATACACGGAAGTATACAAAAAAGATCTTCATGACCTAGATGGTGTGATCACTCAACCTAGAGGCAGATGTCCTGGAGTGCCAAGTCAAGTGAGCCTTGGGAAGCATCACTACGAACAAAGCTAGTGGAGGTGATGGAATTCCAGTTGAGCTGTTTCAAATCCTAAAAGATGATGCTGTGAAAGTGCTGCACTTAATATGCCAGCAAGTCTAGAAAACTCAAAAGTGGCCACAAAATTGGAAAAGGTCAGTTTTCATTCCAGTCACAAAGAAAGACAATTCCAAAGAATGTTCAAACTACTACATAGTTGCACTCATCTCATGCTAGCAAAGTAACGCTCAGAATTCTCAAAGCCAGCCTTCAACAGTACGTGAACTGAGAACTTTCAGATGTTCAAGCTGGATTTAGAAAAGGCAGAAGAACCAGAGATCAAATTGCCAACATCCACTGGATCATAGAAAAACCAAGAGAATTCCAGAAAAACATCTACTTCTGCTTCGTTGACTATGCTAAAGCCTTTTACTGTGGATCATGAGAAACTGTGGAAAATTCTTCAAGAGGTGGAAATACCAGACCAACTTAACTGTCTCCTGAGAAATCTGTATGGATGTCAAGAAGCAGCAGTTAAAACCGGATATGGAACAATGGACTGGTTCCAGATTGGGAAAGGAGTATACGTCAAGGCTGTATGTTGTCACCCTGCTTATTTAACTTATATGCAGAATAGAAAGTGAAAATGAAGTCGCTCAGTCATATCTGACTCTTTGCGACCCCATGGACTGTAGCCCCCCAGGCTCCTCAGTCCATGGAATTTTCCAGGCAAAAGTACTGGAGTGGGTTGCCATTTCCTTCTTCAGGGGATCTTCCCAACCCAGGGATCGAACCCGGGTCTCCCGCACTGCAGGCAGACGCTTTACCATCTGAGCCACCAGGGAAGCAGAATACATCATGTAAAATTCTGGGCTGGGTGAAGCACAAGCTGGAATCAAGATTGCCAGGAGAAATATCAGTAACCTCAGATACACAGATGACACCACTTAATGGCAGAAAGCAAAGAGGAACTAGAGAGTCTCTTGATGAAAATGAAAGAGGAAAGTGAAAAAGCTGGCATAAACTCAACATTAAAAAAATGAAGATCATGGCATCTAGTCCCATCACTTAATGGCAAATAGATGGGCAAATTTATTTTCTCGGGCTCCAGAAATCACTGCAAATGGTGACTGTAGCCATGAAATTAAAAGACACTTGCTTCTTGGAAGAAAAGCCATAACCAACCTAGACAGCATGTTAAAAAGCAGAGACATTGCTTTGTCGGCAAGAGTCCATCTAGTGAAAGCTATGGTTTTTCCATTAGTTGTGGATGCATGTGAGAGTTGGACTATAAAGAAAGCTGAGCACTGAAGAACTGGTGCTTTTGAATTGTGGTGTTGGAGAAGACTCTTGAGAGTCCCTTGGACTGCAAGATCAAACCAGTCAATCCCAAAGGAAATAAGTCCTGAATATTCATTGGAAGGACTGATGCTAAAGCTCCATTAGGACTTTGGCCACCTGATGCAAAGAACTGACTCATTAGAAAAGACCCTGATGCTGGGAAAGATTGAAGGGAGGAGGAGAAGGGGGCGACAAAGGATGAGATGGTTGGATGGCATGACCAGCTCAGTGGATGTGAGTTTGAGCAAGCTCCGGGAGTTGGTGATGGACTGGGAAGCCTGGTGTGCTACAGTCCATGACGTTGCAAAGAGTCAGACACAACTGAGCAGCTGAACTGAAGCATTGCACATGCATTATTTCATTTTCCTGTTTTACAGTGTTTATATTGAGACTTACAGCTTTTTTAATTAGTTTGTCCAAGAGAATGCACATAATAAAAGGGGGAACCCAGGATGTAAGAGTTGGTTTATAAAGAAGGCTGAGCACCAAAGAATCCATGCTTTTGAACTGTGGTGCTAGAGAGGACTCTTGAGTCCTAGGACTGCAAGGATATCAAGCCAGTAAATCCTAAAGGAAATTAACCCTGAATATGCATTGGAAGGTCTATTGCTAAAGCTCCAATACTTTGGCTACCTGATGCGAAGAACTCTTTGGAAAAGACCGTGATGCTGGAAAAGACGGAAGGAAAAGAAGGGGGTGGCAGAGGATGAGATGGTTAGATAGCATCACCATTTCAATGGACATGAATTTGAACAAACTCTGGTAAATAGTAAAGGACAGGGAAGCCTGGAGTGCTGCAGTCCATGGGGTCACAAAGAGTTGGACAGGCCTTAGTGACTGAACAACAACAAGTTTTGACTCTGAAGTCCATGCCCTAGCCACTACACTATAAAACTTTGTCTCTTGGGGCTGTTATCTAAATCAGGGGGTAAACATTGCCCCTCCTTTATGACAGTTCTTATATGTGTATCTGCAGTAACTAGTCTTAATAATATGATCAGTTCTTAAGAGAATGGATTAATGTTATTTTCTTACCTTTCTTCTCATTAATCTGTTGACTAGAGAATATGACATGGGAAATGTAGCAGTACAGAAAGATGATAGGCTTTGGAGAGATCTAGATTGGTTGAGTGACTTTTGACCAATTAACTTCTGAGGTTAAGTTTCTTTATTTGTAGAAGTTAAATTAATATTTTAATGTAAACAGCTTGACACATTAAAGAGAGACTGTGTTCTCTTCTAGAGGCATCAGATACTTAGGATCGGATTGGTCATACTCAGTTTATGCTACATTCTTTATCAGTTCAGTCGCTCAGTCGTGTCTGACTCTTTGGGACCCCGTGAATCGCAGCACGCCAGGCCTCCCTGTCCATCACCAACTCCCAGAGTTCACTCAAACTCACGTCCATCAAGTCGGTGATGCCATCCAGCCATCTCATCCTCTGTTGTCCCCTTTTCCTCCTGCCCCCAATCCCTCCCAGCATAGGTCCCCCTTTTCCCTTCCACTTTATATCATTACTCTTTTATATTCTATCTTCATTTTCGCTTCTATCTCCCCCATGTTTGGCATTTACCCTGGAGTATATTTGATGTGTTTTTTCAGTTAATCTTCATAGATTTCTGATTTCTTCCAAAAATAATGTTTATACATTTTAAAATTTGCATAAATGGTATAATGCTATTAATCTCATTCTTTTTCCTATTTCCTTCTACCTAACACTTAAAAACAAAACGCTAACTTGAGTTACTGGAATCACCGTTATGTCAATTCTGAGTAGTGGGACAGATGCCTCAGGAAGGGCTGATGTCATTTATTCACTGAGTATTTATTGAGCCCTTTGCATGTATGCTGTTTCTAAAGAGAGATTTTATACCAACAAATGCATTTGGGGGTATTCTGTTCCATTTGCTTATCTTTTGCTGTCCTAATACTATAGACTAATTAGAGTGGTTTTGTGATAAATCTTAATTATCTGGCAAGGTGAACCACTTGCCTTTGCTTTTTTTGTTATTATAGTTATTCTTAGATCAGTTTTTCCATATTTAGAACATCCTTCAGGTTTTTTTCTCTAGGATATTCTTTTTAAAAATTTTTTTTAGTTTATATTGGAGTATATAGTAAATTTACAGTGTCGTGTCAGTTGCAGGCATACAGCAGAGTGATTTAGTTATACATATACATATATCTATTCTTTCTCATTTTCTTTTCCCACATAGATTATTACAGTGTATTGAGTAGAGTCCCCTGTGCTATATGGTAAGGATCCTTCAGGTATTTTGATAAGAATTATATTGGAGTGCTGAATTAGTTCGGGGAGAATTGCTGTCTTTACTTTGCTGTCAACAGCACTCCATCCATGAACATACTAGATCTTCAGTTGTCTCTTCATTTTATGGCCATTATTAGAGTTAACATTTTTTCCTCTGTAAATGGTTGTGTAGTTTTTAAGGTTAATTTCTAAATTATTTTAAAAAATTGTTACTGCTAATGGTTTATTTTCTATCTTGTTATTGCTGGGAGGAAAATATTGACTTTTTTGCTTATTTTTTAAATTGAAATAATTTACATACAGCTAAGTGCATATGTTGTCAACCGTATACTTGGATCAGTTTTGACAAATGCATACATCTGTGTAACTCACACCCATCAAGATGCAGAGCATTTCTGTTACTCCAGAGTGTTTTCTCATGTCGCATTCTACAGAATTCCATGAAGCAACTGGAGATTTGATTTCTATCACCATGGGTTAGTTTTGCTACTTCTGGAAACCTATTTAAATAGAATTAATACAGTATTTATTCTTGTGTCTGACGTCTTTCACTCAGTGTAATGTTTCCAAGATTTATCCGTCTTATTTCATTCATTTGTAATTCATTCCTTTTGATTGTGAGAACTAGTATAATACATTGTATGAATATACTGCAGTTTATTTATATTCTCCTGTTGTTAAGCATCTGGACAGCTTCCAGGTTTTGGTTATTAGGAGTAAAAGCTATTGTGGGCATTTTTGTACACATAGTTTTCATTTCTCTTAAGAAGTATGTAAAAGTGGAATTGCAAGTACTGAAACAGATGGATATCCTATGCTTCTGGAGATAGTAGCCTGAGAAAGACACGTTGCTTATGAAGGATTCCAGCCAGGAATATATAACCTGAATCTGGTCATGATGAAACATAAGACAAACCTCAAAAAAGGCCCAAGGTATTTAAAAGTAAAAGGATTATCTCCTTCAAAAGTGTCAGTACCACATAAGATAAAGGCCAAGAACTGTTCCAGGTTAAAGGAGGCTGAAGACACAGGACATGGTCTTAGACTTGATTCTGTGCTTGGGGTTGAGGAGGGGAGGGGGAATGCTGAAAGGGAACCTCTGGGGACATAGATTATTGTGTCAATGTAACATTTACTCAGATTGTTAATTGTAGTGTGGTTGGTCTGACAGAATGTAGTCCACTGAAGAAGGGAATGGCAAACCACTTCAGTATTCTTGCCTTGAGAACCCCGTGAACAGTATGAAAAGGCAAAATGATAGGATACCGAAAGAGGAACTCCCCAGGTCAGTAGGTGCCCAATATGCTACTGGAGATCAGTGGAGAAATAACTCCAGAAAGAATGAAGGGATGAAGCCAAAGCAAAAACAATACCCAGCTGTGGATGTGACTGGTGATAGAAGCAAGTTCTGATGCTGTAAAGAGCAATATTGCATAGGAACCTGGAATGTCAGGACCATGAATCAAGGCAAATTGGAAGTGCTCAAACAAGAGATGGCAAGAGTGAACGTCGACATTCTAGGAATCAATGAACTAAAATGGACTGGAATGGGTGAATTTAACTCAGATGACCATTATATTTACTACTGTGGGCAGGAATCCCTCAGAAGAAATGGAGTACCCATTGTGGTCAACAAAAGAGTCCAAAATGCAGTACTTGGATACAATCTCAAAAATGACAGAATGATCTTTGTTCGTTTCCAAGGCACACCATTCAGTATCACGGTAATCCAAGTCTGTGCCCCAACCAGTAATGCTGAAGAAGCTGAAGTCGAATGGTTCTATGAAGACCTGCAAGACCTTTTAGAACTAACACCCCAAAAAGATGTCCTTTTCATTATAGGGGACTGGAATGCAAAAGTAGGAAGTCAAGAAACACCTGGAGTAACAGGCAGATTTGGCCTTGGAATGCGGAATGAAGTAGGGCAAAGACTAATAGAGTTTTGCCAAGAAAATGCACTGGTCATAGCAAACACCCTCTTCCAACAACACAAGAGAAGACTCTACACATGGACATCACCAGATGGTCAACACTGAAATCAGATTGATTATATTCTTTGTAGCCAAAGATGGAGAAGCTCTATACAGTCAGCAAAAACAAGAGCAGGAGCTGACTGTGGCTCAGATCACGAACTACTTATTACCAAATTCAGACTTAATATGAAGAAAGTAGGGAAAACCGCTAGACCCACTCATATGACCTAAATCAAATCCCTTATGATTATACAGTGGAAGTGAGAAATAGATTTAAGGGCCTCAATCTGATAGATAGAGTGCCTGATGAACTATGGACGGAGGTTCATGACATTGTATAGGAGACAGGGATCAAGACCATCCCCATGGAAAAGAAATGCAAAAAAGCAAAATGGCTGTCTGGGGAGGCCTTACAAATAGCTGTGAAAAGAAGAGAAGTGAAAAGCAAAGGAGAAAAGGAAAGATATAAGCATCTGAATGCAGAGTTCCAAAGAATAGCAAGGAGAGATAAGAAAGCCTTCTTCAGCGATCAATGCAAAGAAATAGAGGAAAACAACAGAATGGGAAAGACTAGAGATCTCTTCAAAAAAATTAGAGATACCAGGGGAACATTTCATGCAAAGAGGGGCTCAATAAAGGACAGAAATGGTATGGACCTAATGGAAGAAGAAGATATTAAGAAGAGGTGGCAAGAATACACAGAAGAATTGTACAAAAAAGATCTTCATGACCTGGATAATCACGATGATGTGATCACTCATCTAGAGCCAGACATCCTGGAATGTGAAGTCAAGTGGGCCTTAGAAAGCATCACTATGAACAAAGCTAGTGGAGGTGATGGAATTGCAGTTGAGCTATTTCAAATCCTGAAAGATGATGCTGTGAAGTGCTGCGCTCAATATGCCAGCAAATTTGGAAAACTCAGCAGTGGCCACAGGACTGGGAAAGGTCAGTTTTCACTCTCATCCCAAAGAAAGGCAGTGCCAAAGAATGCTCAAACTACTGCACAATTGCACTCATCTCACATGCTAGTAAAGTAATGCTCAAAATTCTCCAAGCCAGGCTTCAGCAATACGTGAACCGTGAACTTGCAGATGTTCAAGCTGGTTTTAGAAAAGGCAGCGGAACTAGAGATCAAATTGCCAACATCTGCTGGATCATGGAAAAAGCAAGAGAGTTCCAGAAAAACATCTATTTCTGCTTTATTGACTATGCCAAAGCCTTTGACTGTGTGGATCACAATAAACTGTGGAAAATTCTGAAAGAGATGGGTATACCAGACCACCTCATCTGCCTCCTGAGAAATCTGTATGCAGGTTAAGAAGCAACAGTTAGAACTGGACAGTATATTGTCACCCTGCTTATTTAACGTAAATGCAGAGTACATCATGAGACACGCTGGACTGGAAGAAACACAAGCTGGAATCAAGATTGCTGAGAGAAATATCAATAATCTCAGATATGCAGATGACACCACCCTTATGGCAGAAAGTGAAGAGGAACTACAAAGCCTCTTGATGAAAGTGAAAGAGGAGAATGAAAAAGTTGGCTTAAAGCTCGATTCTGAAAACGAAGATCATGGTATCTGGTCCCATCACTTCATGGAAATAGATGGGGAAACAGTGGAAAAAGTGTCAGACTTTATTTTTTTGGGCTCCAAAATCACTGCAGATGGTGACTGCAGCCATGAAATTAAAAGACACTGACTCCTTAGAAGGAAAGTTTTGACCAACCTACATAGCATATTCAAAAGCAGAGATATTACTTTGCCAACTAGGGTCCATCTAGTCAAGGCTATGGTTTTTCCAGTAGTCATGTATGGATGTGAGAGTTGGACTGTGAAGAAGGCTGAGCCCCAAAGAATTGATGCTTTTGAACTGTGGTGTTGGAGAAGACTCTTGAGAGTCCCTTGGACTGCAAGGAGATCCAACTAATCCATTCTGAGGAGATAGCCCTGGGATTTCTTTGGAAGGAATGATGCTAAAGCTGAAACTCCAATACTGTGGCCACCTCATGCGAAGAGTTGACTCATTGGAAAAGACTGATGCTGGGAGGGATTGGGGGCAGGAGGAGAAGGGGACGACAGAGGATGAGATGGCTGGATGGCATCACTGACTCGATGGACGTGAGTCTGAGTGAACTCCGGGAGTTGGTGATGGAGAGGGAGGCCTGGCGTGCTGCAATTCATGGGGCTGCAAAGAGTCAGACACGACTGAGCAACTGAACTGAACTGTGTAAGAAAATATCCTTTTTCTGAGGAAACACGTACAGAGATACTTTGAGATAGATTACATGGAGTGGGGAAAGAGAGCGGGCCATGAACTTGCTGTGAGAATGGCAGATGATGGGACAAGTGGGTCACAACGGGGAGAGAGGGTTTGCAGTTGTTCTTTGTACTATGTTGGCATTTCTTCTGAAAGCTTGAAATTATTTCCAAATAAAAAGTAGGGGGAAAAAAGATGGGATTTCCTTTTCTCTAGATAAGGTGCTGATTAATCCACTCAAAAATTTTAAATTATTGTAATTCCAATTTTTCTATACTTTGTCCCAGTTTTGTTATTTTTCTAGAAACATCCATGTTCTGAGTTTTCAAATATATTAGTATATACAGCTGTTAATATTTTATAATTTTAAAGATATGTCTTGCTTGTGGTTATTTCATGCTTTTAGAACATATTTTGTTAATTCATATCACTAACTCTCCTTAACCAGTTTTTCCAGAGGTTTGTCTTTTTAATATTTTCCTTGGAGAACCAACTTTTGGTTTTAATCTTTTGGTTTGGTTTTTCTTTCAGTGATTTCTGTCCTTAAGAGTCTTCCTTTTTCCTTAGATTTAAGCTGTCCTTTATCTTCTTGAGTTGAAAGAGTAGCTCTTTTGTGTTCAGTTTGTCTCCAGATAGGCTCAGAAGGATAGTTTTCCTGCTGCTGTTTTACCTGCATCCTGCCTACCAGTTTTGACCTGTAGTCTTCTGCTCTGATATTTTGTAATGTGCCCTATATTTTCCTCTTTAATAAAAAAATTATTCTGCTTTATAATTTAATTTACAGGTTTTAGAAGGTGGTTAGCTTTTTGTATCCTAAATGACACTCAAATGCAAATGTTACAAGACTTAATTACATCTACTCTAAAAGCTAATACCTTTCCATGTGAATGGTGAATCCATGCCACATTAGCTGGCGGTGAGGGGGTGACAAGACACAGGTGTCCTCTTATTTTCCAGATTCTATGTTTTGGCTTTGTGTGTTTGTGTGAGGGGTGATGGATGGGTGGTTGAGTTGGGGAGGTGGTGGTAGTGGTCGAGGCAGGAGATGGGGCTGATGGGAAGAGGAATGAAAAGTGATTGAATTTTTTTTCTGCTGTGTGCTACAAAACAGTTCCCCTAAGAACCCTCGTTAGTAAGTATTTGTTAAACACCTGATGTTTTCAGGTTTTTGCTATATGAGGAGGGGCTAAAGTAGTTATGGATATGAAATTGATTCTCAAAGAGTTTAAGTGTAAGAGGATATACTTGGCTCACAATCGATTTAATCAATAGTAATAGAGTCTGAGGGGAGAGTGTCAGGGGCTCCATTTATCTTGCTTATTGTGATTTCTGGTGCTGAATTTCTAAAAAAATTTGAAAGTAATTTCATCAGGCTTGGGGTTTTCACAGTACAGTTTTTGAAAGTTGCTTCAGTAGTATAGAATCAGATCTTTAGTCTTGCAGCAAAGTGCCCTCAGCTATTTTAATGTGACCCAATGATTCTTAATGATGGGGCATGCATATCTAATTTACCTGGATGAACTTGTTGACAGTAAAGACTGTATTATAGAATTCATTCTTCTTCAGTGTAGTTGGTGTGGGTTTGTGTTATTTCGTTTTACTTTGGTGATTTAAAATTTCTTGACAGTTCCTAGTTGGTGATCCTTTTTATCTATTTTAGGCTTTTTTCTTATACACAAAATTAAGGATATCTTTGCAGGTCTGTCTTTAATTTTCATCTGTCTTTATATAGGGACTGATATATTAGAGGTAAACAGTGATACTATTGATAAAGCTATAGGGTAGCTTTATCAATAGAGTAGATACGCTAATAATGTAGTACATACTAATGTCAGGTGTACTAGGGTTCTTCAGAGAAATAGAACCCACTTTATATGTAAAATGAGATGTTGAGTCACATGATTATGGAATCTGAGAAATTCTACTGTCTTAAAGCTGGAGACTGAGGAAACCCAGTGGTATAATTCAGATCAAGTCTGAACGCCTATTAACCAGTGAAGCAGAAGATATAATCCCAGTACAAAGGCTAGAGAACATGAGATACCACAGCTCAGATAGTGAGGCAGGGGAAAAAAGGGCAAATTCTTCTGATCAGTCCCTTAAAGGATTAGATGATGCCCACTCATATCGGGGAGGACAGTCTACTGAGTCCACTGATTGATATCTTGTTGTTACTCGGTTGCCAAGTTGTGTCTGACTCTTTGAGACCTCATGGACTGCAGATTCCTATGCTAGTCTCACTCAAAAAGCTCCTAACTTCGGATAATGGAATTTGATTATGTGATAGTAAAAATAAGTCTCATGAGATTTAATGTCTTTTGGCTGTCTTCACACTAACTGTGAATATTGGGATTTGTATATACATATGCACATGCAGAATTACTGATGATAAAACTAGTATATGCTCGTAGTAGAAATTTAGAAAGTATGGAAAAGAATAAAGAAAATAAGGGGGTATAATCACCAAAATTCTAACATCCATAGTTTTGAATATCTGAAACTTTTTGCTGTCCCAAATATGTGTGTCTATATACACTGACAAGTACAACTACAAACACCCATGTGAGAGACAATGCAAAAGTCTGTCAATAAGGAAATATTTAATAAATAATGATATATTTGTATGACAATTTGAATAAGTAATATATTCTTATGGCTCAAAATTCAAAAGACAGGGTATTAAAAAGTGAGAAATATCCATCTATTCAGTCACTCAGTTTTCCACCCTGGAGGCAACCAAGGTGGTGCTTTTTTTCCCTTTTGTTTTTAACTCTTTCAGAGAAATTTATGCACGTACAGGTGCCTTTAGTACACATATGCACACATAGAATCATACTGTATGTATATGTTATTATGTACTTTGCTCTTTTATTCAATTTTTTTATCAAAATTATGTAACAAAAAGTCAGATAGCTCTACAAGGATTTTTGTTTTATTTGCTTCTGCAAAGAAGTCAGTTCTTCATCCTTCTTTCCTCATTTTTCCTTTTCAAGGAAACCACTTTGATCTTTTAGCTGATGAATTTTGTTTACTTCTTTGTCTCTAAAATAATTGTTTTAATGTCAGTTTTAGATATGTTACTGCAACTGATCAGATTCTCCTGGTAATGTAGTCAGTCATAATTTGGATTAGATCAGTATTCATGACTATAAATGATACAACTGAGCCATGTAGTAAAACATGGTTACTTTTCCTTTTTCTGTTCTACTTTTCCATTTTCATGGGGCTAATATGTGACTTGTGTTTTCTTATTTTTCTCTTTAATTACAAATTATCTGCTAGTTATGTAGATCTGTTCTTGAGATTTTCAGAGACTCCTCTAAGTTGTGCTGTTAATTCCATTCTCCAAAAGAAGACTCTTCCAAAGCTTCTGATGACCTCCAATTTAGTTTCGGTTGCCCTCTTTTTGTACGTACAGCTGTCATCCATGGAGTTCTCTTTGCAGTCACCCTGGGAATTCCCTTTTGTTCTTTCATCTCACTGCTATATTGTTGTAATTATTGTGGTTTCTTAGATGTCTAATTTCCCCACATTAAAATCTTCTTGACTATTCTGTTTGTATAAACTTTAGAGTCAGTTTGTCTTAATTTTTTTAAAGCTTTATTTTTTGCAACTTCAGTGTGTGGTTTTCAGATCTTCCATATAACTTTGGATTGTGTAAAACTGACTTTTTTCAACTTAAATATCAATTTCAAATATTTTTACTATTAAGAATACAGAACATGTATGTGTATTTGTGTAGAAGATTTTTCGCTGTTTATCTTTGGTATTTTATTGTTTCTATTATAAATGGGGACTTTTCTTCTATTAACTCTTATAACTGGTGGTGATGATTTGAGTAGAGTATCTGCTGATTTCTTTCTTAATTTTATACCTGCTGCTACTGCTAAGTCCCTTCAGTCGTGTCCGACTCTGTGCGACCCCATAGATAGCTGCCCACCAGGCTTCCCCATCCCTGGGATTCTCCAGGCAAGAATACTGGAGTGGGTTGCCATTTGCTTCTCCAGTGCATGAAAGTGAAAAGTGAAGTCACTCAGTCATGTCTTGTCTCTTAGCGACCCCATGAACTGCAGCCTACCAGCCTCCTCAGTAGGATTTTCCAGGCAAGAGTACTGGAGTGGGTTAGGAATATTATTTTATACCCAAGCCTTCTTTTAACACTTTTTAGTTTTCCAACCATATAAACTCATCTGCAGTTATTGATAATTTTACTGTATCCTTTCCCATTTTTATACTGCCTTTGTCCTCGTATTATGTAATACTAGTAATAATGGACATTCTTGTCTTGTTTCAGATCTAAATAGGGGTATTTTGGTTTCTTCACTGATTATGATAGTGACTCTTAGGCTTATGTGTTATGCATGTACTATGTATTCCCCATGTTAAATATCTATGTATTACTATTATATTGACTTTTAAAATCTGGATGGCTGCATACATTTATCAGATGTCCTTTGGTGATGATAATAAGATTTTTTTCCTTGATATTTTTGCATAGCAAAGTAAATATATTTTAAACCATTTTGGAATATCAGAGCTAAACTCTACTTGACCATAACAGTGGTGTGTTGCATCTTTGGTATGTTAATGGAGATTTTTTCTTTTTTATTTTCTTCAGAACTTTCGTGTCTGATTTCATACGTATTATTAACCTATAGTATTTATATATATGTACTGTTTCCATTAATTTTTTATATCATTGTCATGTTCCCTATGAAATAATTTGGAAGCTTTACTTCTATATTTTTAAATAGTTTAGGTAGCTTTAGCATTATCTGTTCTTAAATATTTGGTAGAATTTAGAATATCAGTGGCATCTGGTGCTTTTGAGGAGGTTAGCTGTTTGTCAACTTTCTCTGTTCCTTCTGTGATAATTGTCAGATACTCTTATTATTGAGAAGTATTTCCTGTTTTACCTTTGTGAGATTAATGATGCCTTACTTGGAGTGCTGATAACACTTTATATTTTTTTTCGGGTATTAAATAAAAAAACCTTTGTCTTATGTACATTTGTCTTCATCATTAAATTGGCAATTTGTCAAGAGCATTAGGATAAGAACCATCTGTTTGTCTGTTGCCTCAAATTCTAGTTCATGGTATGGAATATGTTGATTTAACAACCTTACTTTTTTTTTTTGATGGTGACGGTGGATGTTTTACAGGCTTCCCAGTTGGCATGTGTGTTGTAAAGAGAGTTCTTCAGCTTCATCATATTACTCTCAAGATGACAATTGTGCACTAGAAAATGAAGATGTACAATCCCAGAAAAAGGTACCTTAAATAAAGATGAAGTTGTAATTTGTATATTAGCTTTCTGTCTTCTCAAAACATTTGGAATAAAAATATTTCAAAAATACTGTGACATTATTTTTGATGGAGATTTATAATTTTCTTTGCTATACTTTGAGGAATTACTTAGGTAATTCTGAAATTAACCTAAATATTTATTTATTTATTCTTATTGCTTGTATTATAAGGAGAAAAATAGTACCTGTTCAGAGAACTGAAAACTAGGACTCTCTTTTTAATACATTAACTACTTAAAGTGTTTCTAAAGAAACCTGAGTCTTATAAATTAAAAACTATTAGAAATGAGAATTATAGGGAGAATCTGAAATGATTGGCTATGTACTTTGTTTCATATAATTGGGTAGAGTGAATAAACAGAGGCCAAAAAATCTGATGGCCTCTAAATAGTTTATTATCATTTTAAATGGTAAAAGGTGATTATTGACTTCAGCTAGATTTGGCTCCCCCCTCATCCCCCCTGAAAATCAACGTACTTATTTTAATTTATACACACTGTAAGATATTAGTCTTTGTATCCCCTTCCCATCCCCAAAGGAACCAAAATTTGCTGTTTCTTATTAAAACACTCAGGTCATTTTCTTTGGGTATAGATACATCATAGCTCACAAATTAATGTTTTAATTTTTAGTAAAATGCTATAAATATTGCACAAGTTGACTTCCCCTCTTCCCCAGCAATATCTTGTGGATACCTTTGTATGTTACTGTATTATTTTGAATAGCTACATTTTTATTCCATTATATGGATATGTTAAATTAATTTAAGCACTTTTTTGATTGAGAGACTCACTGCTGTGTTTATACGTGCATGTTTGTGTTTGCATTTGTGTGTGTGTGTGGATGCATAAACTTTTAATTATGTGCTTGGGTGTTTTCTTTTTTTGGCATGTTTAGAATAGATTTAAATTTCTGAGTTATACAGGATCTGTTTCAAGGATAGAGCAGTTAAAATTTTGAAGACTCTTGCTGGATACCTCTCCAAAAAAAATGTATAATTGTATGCTTCTATGCACAATCTGTAAGACTTAAAGCTAATCTCTTCTTTGATGAGAAATAAGACTTAAATGTTGTTAAGAGTGAATTTAAGCAAAGTGTTAAGGAAGGGGAAATAGACTTTCTTTCAGTAAACATTTGGTTACCTATTATGTTCTTTACAGGGTTAGAATATGATGGATATGAACTTTGCTTTTATGAAACTTATATGCTAGAATATACATTTAAGACAATATATCTGAAATTCTAACTTAACAGTATCAAAAGAGATGACACAAAAAGCTATAAGCGTATATATTTACCAGATATTTACTGATCTTCCTGTGTGTCTAACATACAGTGCTGGGTGGTAGGACTAAAGTGCTTACTAAGAAATCAAATGTAGTGTATATTTGGAAGGCAGCTGTGCTCATTACTGTACCGCTAGTGTACACATGTAGTATACATTTGAAGTGAAGCAGTAAGGAGAGTAATGCATGAAGGTAGACAATAAGCATGGAAACAAAATTATTAAGGTCACATTAAAGTGTTTCGGTTGTATGGAAAGACAGTCTTAATATTGCTTCAGGACTATTTTGTGAAGCAACTTTATCAGTCGGTGTTTTCTTTGTTGCAATATAGGATGAAAGAGGGGGACCTGTCAATGCTGAACTATTGGGAAAAGTAGATTCAAGCTTACCTGTTCCTCCAGAAGAAAACAAATTAAAAGATGACTACATTGTGAATGTACAGGTAAGATTTGTTGCTTTGATTTTTTAATGATATGGCTTTTCAAACCACTTCACAACATCAAATACATTTATTTGGTCAACATATTGTGTATTTTTTTCCCCCCTTTCTTTTTGTGATACCATGCAACTGGCTTTAATACTAGTCACCTGTTAGGTACTGTTTTTGAGAAAATTCAAAATTACCGATGTAATAGTAAATGTGACCATTTTCCTTATAGTATAGGTTTGGTTGTAAATCTTTCTTTTTAGGTTCCATTTTGGCTCAGTATAATTTATCTTCTCTCAGGTTTTCGGATGTCAGGGGGCATTTTTTCTGACTTAAAGTATTTGTATGTAGAATACAGAGTATTTTGATACCAAAATTTTATCACTTAGTGTGGAATATTAATAAATAATCATTAATAGATTATATTTTCCCCCTTTTCTCTCATATTATATCCTAAATGTTATTTTTCATTTTGTATACCATCTTTTATGAAATATATAAAACTAGACCAGAGTGTAAGTTGATCAGAATGCTGATGCATCTGGAAACCATTTAATATCAGGAATAACTGAAGAAACTGGGGATATTTGATCTGGAAGGAAGAAGGACTAAGGAAAAACTAAATATCTTAAATATTAACAAAAATAAATTTCAGCTTAAAAGGAGGGGAAATGCTCTCTAAAAAAACACAGCCGGAGTTATTGTATGATTTAATTGGGTTATCTAGGGAGATATAGTACATTTCATTTTAATGAATTTTGGAGGACATTTGGAAAAGATTTATGAATAAGAGTAAGGGGAAAGTGATCTCTGTAGCCCTTCAGTTATACGAGTATCCTAAACAGTCTTGCCATTTTTCATTTTCCTGAATTTTTCTCATGGTATCCTCTTGTCCAAATACATTGAAGTGCTTACTGCATCTTTAGAGCCCTGTGCTGTTCAATACAGTAGCCACTAGTTACCTGTGGCTGTTGCACATTGGAAATGTGGATAGTCCTAGTTGAGATTTGCTGTAAGTATAAGATTCACATCGATTTTGGAGACTTAGTAAAAGAGAAAAAAGAGTGTAAAATATCTTATTAATTTTTTATGTTGAATGATAATGCAATATTTGATAATAATGTGATGGTTCTTTTTTCAAAGCCTCCGTCATAAATTATGCAAACTATTTGTATTCCTTTGCTCACTTTTCTTTCCAGTGTAAATTCCTCAAATGATCACATTTTATTTTATTTTCTTATTTTATAAAGAATTTTT
>SJYQ01008236.1:25911-168209 GCA_006410935.1 Redunca redunca
ATAGTAGTCCTTAGTTTCTCTTTTTTTGAACTGAGCATGAGTACCTCTCTCTCATTTGATACTCACTTAGTAAGTATTGTCTACTGTGTGCTAGGTACTAGTATGTGCTAGGCACTAAGAACATGAAGATCAAGAAAACATAGTCTGTATTCAAGACATTTATAATGGAATTGAAGAAGAGAAATAAATAAGGACAATTAAGGTGTGATTAAAGTCTATACAGATAACAGTGGAGGCATAGAAGAAGGAGAATTGCTAATTCTATATGGAGTTGGTTGGTGGGGGGAAGTACTTATAAGAGGTTTTCAAAGATAAGTAGGTATTAAGTACATTTCAGATTATGTTTTGGAAGAGTGAAACAGCATACAGGCTTTAACAGAGCATCCAGAATCGTGTATTGCCTTGTAATGTTATTTATACATGCCTTGTATTGTTATTTCTCGATACACATTATCTTCTAAACTGCTCAGGGAGAAAAAACTGTGGTACACTATTTTATACTATTTTAATTTATACTATTTTATACTATTTTAATTTATACTCTTATATATTAAATACTAGTATATAGTATTTTATACTAATAAATAGTAATGCTATGTAATAGATACTGTTTCATGTATTTACATAGGATTTCAGTGTTGCTGTAGGATACATTAAGGTGTAATTACAGTAAGAGAGAAATTTTGTAGGTCCTGATACAAAATAGGAACGAAGAAAGACAAGCTGCTTTGTCCTGGTTTATGAAATGCTATGACAAATCTGTAGAGCCTGTATTGTAATATGAGATGTATTCCTTAGGGTGGTCATGTTAGAAGAAGGGACTTTTATAAAAGTAATTTTTAGTGAACATTATATTGTTACTTTTGAGACATACTTTTTATAATATCCTCTTCAAATAAAGAGAGAATTTGTTAATCCCAGCATTAAATATAACTGACTTTTTTAGAAACAGGATGTGGAGTCAAAAAAGTTAAGTCCATCTGTGACTGAGACACTCCCTACAGTTGATCTTCATGAAGATTCTTCCAGTGTAGTTGTGGACAGTGAAAATAATGAAAATATTTCCAGTTCATCTACCTCAGAGATCACTCCAATCTCAAAACTTGAGTAAGTCATTACAAAGAAAAAAAGAACATCATTAGATAATGACAGAAAAATTTATTTGATACTTAAATTTGACCTTTAGTCTATATAGCAGACCTATATAATAATGCATGTGTTTTGTGTTTATTTTTTTATTTTTAAATGTAATGATCTTGTGGCATAATGAGTATTTATTCTTCTGTCTAACTCAGGGAAGTTGATTGTATCCCAGGCATGAATTATCTGCATGATATAGGTAAAAAGTGAGATTCTTGTTTAAGAAACATGGTACTTAACTGAATAATCTTTCCTGTAATTATCAAAAATTCCTATGTCAGAGTATTCATTTCCATTAAGTACTACTGTATCATTCCATTCATAATATGTTTTTGTATGATAGCTAACTTTTTCAAGCTTGATAATAAATATTCAGTATATTTAGATATACTTGGAATATTTTGGTTTCTTTTTCTCTCTTTTAAAAATGTTTTATACCATTTTTAAAGGCTCCTTTCCATTTTCAGTTATTACAAAGTATTGACTCTATTCCCCATGTTTTATACTACATACTTGAGCCTGTCTTATACCCAGTACTTTGTACCTCCCACTCCCTCACCCCTGTATTGCTCCTTCCTACACAAAAGGAAAGCTATACCCATTTGAATGCAGAGTTCCAAGGAATAGCAAAGAGAGATAAAAAAAAGCCTTCATTAGCGATCAGTGCAAAGAATTAGAGGAAAACAATACAATGGGAAAAACTAGAGATCTCTTCAAGAAAGTTTGAGATACCAAGGGAACATTTCATGCACAGATGAGCACAATAAAGGACAGAAATGGTATGGACCTAACAGAAGCAGAAGATACGAAGAAGAGGTGGCAGGAATACACAGAAGACCTGTACAGAAAAAGATCTTCATGACCCAGATGATCATGATGGTGTGATCACTCACTTAGAACCAGACATCCTGGAATGTGAAGTCAAGTGGGCCTTAGGAGGCATCACTACGAACAAAGCTAGTGGAGGTGATGGAATTGCAGTTGAGCTATTTCAAATCCTAAAAGATAATGCTGTGTAACTGCTGCACTTAATATGCCAGCAAATTTGGAAAACTCAGCAGTGGCCACAGGACTGGAAAATGTCAGTTTTCATTCCACTCCCAAAGAAAGGCAATGCGAAAGAATGTTCAAACTATTGCACAGTTGTACTCATCTCACATGCTAGCAAAGTAATGCTCAAAATTCTCCAAGCCAGGCTTCAATTGTACATGAACTGTGAGCTTCCAGATGTTCAAGCTGGATTTAGGAAAGGCAGAAGAACCAGAGATTAAATTGCCAACATCCGCTAGATCATTGAAAAAACAGGAGAGTTCCAGAGAAACATGTATTTTTGCTTTATTGACTATGCCAAAGCCTTTGACTGTGTGGATCACAGCAAACTGTGTAAAGTTCTGAAAGAGATGGGAATACCGGACCACTTGACCTGCCTCCTGTGAAATGTGTATGCAAGTCAGGAAGCAACAGTTAGAACTAGACATGTAACAACGGACTGGTTCCAAATTGGGAAAGGAGTACGTTAAGGCTGTATATTGTCACCCTGATTGTTTAACTTATATGCAGAGTGCATCATGTGAAATGCTGGGCTGGAAGAAGCACAAGCTGGAATCCAGATTGCTGGGAGAAATATCACTAACTTCAGATACGCAGATGATACACTCTATGGCAGAAAGTGACGAAGAACTAAAGAGCTTCTTGATGCAAGTGAAAGAGGAGCGTGAACAAGTTGGCTTAAAGCTTATTCAGAAAACTGAGATAATGGTATCTGGTCCCATCACTTCATGGGGAATAGATGGGGAAACAGTGGAAACAGTGACAGACTTTAGTTTTGGGGGCTCCAAAATCACTGCTGATGGTGACTGCAGCCATGAAAATAAAAGACGCTTGCTCCTTGAAAGAAATGCTATGACCAACCTAGACAGCGTATTGAAAAGCAGAGACATTACTTTACCAACAAAGGTCTGTCTAGTCAAGGCTATGGTTTTTCCAGTAGTTATGTATGGATGTGAGAGTTGGACTATAAAGAAAAGTGAGCGTTGAAGAATTGATGCTTTTGAACTGTGTTCTTGGAGAAGACTATTGAGAGTCCCTTGGACTGCAAGGAGGTCCAACCAGTCCATCCTAAAGGAAATTGGTCCTGAATATTCATTGCAAGGACTGATGCTGAAGCTGAAACTCCAGTTCTTTGGCCACCTGATGTAAAGAACCAACTCTTGGAAAGACCCTGATGCTGGGAAAGATTGAAGGCAGGAGGAGCAAGAGACAACAGAGGAAGAGATGGTTGGATGGCATCACCGACTTAATGGACATGAGTTTGAGTAGGCTTTGGGAGTTGGTGATGAGGGATAGGGAAGCCTGGTGTGCTGCAGTATGTGGGATCACAAAGAGTTGGGACACGACTGAGTGACTGAACTGAACTGAACCCTCCCCATTGGTCGCCACTAGTTTGGTCTCTGTGCGTCTGCTTTTTTTTGTTACATTCACTAATTTGTTGCAGTTTTTAGATTCCACATATAAGCTATCTCATACAGTATTTATCTTTCTCTGACTTATTTCACTTTTAGCATAATGCCCTCCAAGTCCATCCATGTTGCTGCAAATGGCAAGATTTCATTCTTTTTCTTTGCTGGGTAGTATTCCATTGCATGTGTAGATATATATATGACAGCTTCTTTATCCATTCATCTGTTGGTGAACACTTAGCTTGTTTCCATGAGTTGGGAATTACAAATAATGCTGTTGTGAACATTGAGTACATGTATCTTTTCAAATTAGCGTTCTGTTTTTTTTTTTTTGAGTACATACTCCAAGTGAAATTGCTGGGTCATAGTTTTAATTTTTTTGAGAAACCTCCATACTGTTTTCTACAGTGGATGCACCTGTTTGCATCCCCACCAACAGTGTGCACGGGTTCTCTTTTCTCCACATCCTTGGCCAACATTTGTTACTTAGTCCTTTTTTTTTTTTTGGAATTTATTTAGTTTTGGCTGCACTGGATCTTCATTCCTGTGCATGGGCTTTCTCTCAGGTGCGACGAGTGGGGATTATTCTCTAGTTGCAGTGCACAGGCTTAGGTGCCCCACAGCATAGGGAATCTTAGTTCCCAGGCCAGGGATTGAGCCTAGGTCCCTCCATTGGGAAGTGGATTCTTAACCACTGTACCACCAGGGAAATCCCTGTAAACTTTTTGATAATAGCCATCTGACAGATATCTCTTTGTGGTCTTGATTTTCCTTTTCCCTGATGATTAGTGATGTTTAAAGTTTCCTTAATTTAGAAAATCTCTTTTGTACGCCTAGCTTCAGCAACAGTACAAAGAACAAAACCCCTTTCTTTTATTACTATATTAAACATATCCTTTGTCAACTGAGTTAGCTTATATAAAATGTATAGGACAGTATCTGGCATAGAGTAAGAATATATGCATGAGTTAATATAATTTTTATCATTACTACTATTTTTCTGCTACAGGCACTTTTTAGATACATACTCTTTTCTAGAATATGAGGGACTGGGTTGAAGGAGTTGTACACAAAGATGGTACAGTTATCATTTAGGAGTTCACCCTGGTAAGGGACGAGGGAACAGAAGACATGCTTAGAAATAATGACAGTTTTTAAAATATTTTAATATTAAACACTTAGTATTTAAGTCTAGATACTATATTTCTGAACAATACAACTCATTTTCTCATTATATTGAACATGATTGTCTAGTGAAATGAAAGTAAGTTAGGGAAAAATACTAAGGTATATATATTTTAAATGAAATTATAAAAGCGCTTTAAGAACTTTAGTGAAGCATTTTGAGATAATAGATGATTTCTTTATACTGTAGGCAATAACTAATATTGTCTCAGTTCAGTTGCTCAGTTGTGTCCAACTCTTTGCGACTCCATGAATCGCAGCACGCCAGGCCTCCCTGTCCATCACCAACTTCTGGAGTTCACTCAGACTCACGTCCATTGAGTCAGTGATGCCATCCAGCCATCTCATCCTCTGTCATCCCCTTCTCCTCCTGCACCCAATCCCTTCCAGCAGCAGAGTCTTTTCCAAGGAGTCAGCTCTTCACATGAGGTAGCCAAAGTACTGGAGTTTCAGCTTTAGCATCATTCCTTCCAAAGAACACCCAGGACTGATCTCCTTTAGAATGGACTGGTTGGATCTCCTTGCAGTCCAAGGGACTCTCAAGAGTCTTCTCCAACACCACAGTTGAAGAGCATCAATTCTTTGGCAGTCAGCTTTCTTCACAGTCCAACTCTCACATCCATAAATGACTAATGGAAAAACCATAGCCTTGACTAGACGGACCTTTGTTGGAAAAGTAATGTCTCTGCTTTTGAATATGCTATCTAGGCTGGTCATAACTTTCCTTCCAAGGAGTAAGCGTCTTTTAATTTCATGGCTGCAGTCACCATCTGCAGTGATTTTTGGAGCCCCCAAAAATGAAGTCTGACACTGTTACCACTGTTTCCCCATCTATTGCCCATGAACTGATGGGACCAGATGCTATAATCTTAGTTTTCTGAATGTCGAGCTTTAACAACTTTTTACTCTCCTCTTTCACTTTCATCAAGAGGCTTTGTAGTTCTTCTTCCCTTTCTGCCATAAGGGTGGTGTCATCTGCATATCTGAGGTTATTGATATTTCTCCCAGCGATCTTGATTCCAGCTTGTGTTTCTTCCAGCCCAGCGTTTCTCATGATGTACTCTGCATATAAGTTAAATAAGCAGGGTGACAATATACAGCCTTGACGTACTCCTTTTCCTTTTTGGAACCAGTCTGTTGTTCCATGTCCAGTTCTAACTATTCCTTCCTGACCTGCATAGAGGTTTCTCAAGAGGCAGGTCAGGTGGTCTGGCATACCCATCTCTTGAAGAATTTTCCCGTTTATTGTGATCCACACAGTCAAAGGCTTTGGCATAGTCGATAAAGCAGAAATAGATGTTTTTCTGGAGCTCTCTTGCTTTTTCCATGATCCAGCAGATGTTGGCAATTTGATCTCTGGTTCCTCTGCCTTTTCTAAAACCAGCCTGAACATCTGGAAGTTCACAGTTCACATATTGCTGAAGCCTGGCTTGGAGAATTTTGAGCATTACTTTACTAGCATGTGAGATGAGTGCAATTGTGCAGTAGTTTGAGCATTCTTTGGCATTGCCTTTCTTTGGGATGAGAATGAAAACTGACCTTTCCCAGTCCTGTGGCCACTGCTGAGTTTTCCAAATTTGCTGGCATATTGAGCGCAGCACTTCACAGCATCATCTTTCAGGATTTGAAACAGCTCAACTGCAATTCCATCAGCTCCACTAGCTTTGTTTGTAGTGATGCTTTTTAAGGCCCACTTGACTTCACATTCCAGGATGTCTGGCTCTAGGTGAGTGATCACACCATCATGATTATCTTGGTCATGAAGATCTTTCTTGTACAGGTCTTCTGTGTATTCTTGCCACCTCTTCTTAATATCTTCTTCTTCTGTTAGGTCCATACCATTTCTGTCCTTTATTGTGTCCATCTTTGCATGAAATGTTCCCCTGGTATTTATAATTTTCTTGAAGAGATCTCTAGTCTTTCCCATTCTGTTATTTTCCTCTATTTCTTTGCATTGATCGCTGAAGAAAGCTTTCTTATCTCTCCTTGCTATTCTTTGGAACTCTGCGTTCAGATTCTTATATCTTTCCTTTTCTCCTTTTCTTTTCTCTTCTCTTCTTTTCGCAGCTATTTGTAAGGCCTCCCCAGATAGCCATTTTGCTTTTTTGCATTTCTTTTGCATGGGGATGGTCTTGATCCCTGTCTCCTGTACAATGTCACGAACCTCATTCCATAGTTCATCAGGCACTCTATCTATCAGATCTAGGCCCTTAAATCTATTTCTCACTTCCACTGTATAATCATAAGGGATTTGATTTAGGTCATACCTGAATGGTCTAGTGGTTTTCCCTGCTTTCTTCATATTAAGTCTGAATTTAGTAATAAGGAGTTCGTGATCTGAGCCACAGTTAGCTCCCGGTCTTGCTTTTGCTGACTTTATAGAGCTTTTCAATCCTTGGCTGCAAAGAATATAATCAATCTGATTTTGGTGTTGACCATCTGGTGATGTCCATGTGTAGAGTCTTCTCTTGTGTTGTTGGAAGAGGGTGTTCGCTATGACCAGTGCATTCTCTTGACAAAACTGTATTAGTCTTTGCCCCGCTTCATTTCATATTCCAAGGCCACATTTGCCTGTTACTCCAGGTGTTTCTTGACTTCCTACTTTTGCATTCCAGTCCCGTATAATGAAAAGGACATCTGTTTTGGGTGTTAGTTCTAAAATGTCTTGTAGGTCTTCATAGAACCGTTCAACTTCAACTTCTTCAGCGATACTGGTTGGGGCATAGACTTGGATAACTGTGATATTGAATGGTGTACTTTGGAAACGAACAAAGATCATTCTGTTGTTTTTGAGACTGCATCCAAGTACTGCATTTCGGACTCTCTTGTTGACCGTGATGGCTACTCCATTTCTTCTAAGGGATTCCTGCCCACAGTAGTAGATACAATGGTCATCTGAGTTATAGTCACCCCTTCCAGTCCATTTTAGTTCACTGATTCCTAGAATGTCAACGTTCAATCTTTCCATCTCCTGTTTGACCACTTCCAATTTGCCTTGATTCATGGACCTGACATTCCAGATTCCTATGCAGTATTGCTCTTTACAGCATCAGACCTTGCTTCTATCTCCAGTCACATCCACAACTGGGAGTTGATTTTGCTTTGGCTCCATCCCTTCATTCTTTCTGGAGTTATTTCTCCATTTATCTCCATTAGCATATTGGGCACCTACCGACCTGGGGAGTTCCTCTTTCAGTATCCTATCATTTTGCCTTTTCATACTGTTCATGGGGTTCTCAAGGCAAGAATACTGAAGTGGTTTGCCATTCCCTTCTCCAGTGGACCACATTCTGTCGGATGTACTAATAGAAGTGAAACATGAGAGAAGATGCATTCAGAATAAATAATTTAAAAATCTTATTTTTGACAATATTAACCTATAATATTTTGTTTTAAATTTTGGTAATTGTCTATGTAGAGGCCAGGCAAGGGCACCAGCAGATCAAGGGTCTACAGTTCACATGTTTTAAATCTTTACACAACTCACAATATGTGAATTCTTTAAAACCCTCTGTAGAACTATAAAGCATTTTTTCCTGGCTTGGATTTGTTTTGGAAATCACTAATACCACTTTTAACTTATGCTGCATTATGTCCATTAAATTGTCAGAACGTCTTTTTTGTGTCTATTTTAGTGAAATAGAAGACTCTGGTACTATCCCTATAGCCAAGCCAGGGGACACTGAGCAGTCTGATACTGATTGTGATGTTGGTGAGGCCCTTGATGCAAATGCTCCAGTTGACCAACCTTCCTTTGTCAGTCCACCTGAAAGGTGAGTGTGAGCTGTTGTTTGTCTTTATATGATTCTATAATAAACGGCGGTGTCACCTTGAGTAGACTTTGGTGCATACTTAATTCAGTTTTATGATTGAGAGAAAATTTACTTCTTTGTGCTCCTTTCTTGGTTTACTTTGTATTCATGTACACTTTTTATAGTTTGGATTTGTGTGTACTTGTTATTCAGCTGAAATTTGTTGATTTAATATGCCTTTTGATTTCAAATAGCCTTGTTGGCCAACATATAGAAAATGTGTCATCTTCGCACGGCAAAGGAAAGATAACAAAATCAGAATTTGAATCAAAAGTTTCATCAAGTGATCAGGGTGGTAGTGACCCAAAATCTGCATTGAATGCTTCTTCAGATAATTTAAAAAATGAGGTAGGTAAATAACATGCACTGTCTCCTACTTCGTTACACAATGCATTTTCGTTTTTAACCATTCTTGTAATTTGTTAATCATATTTGCCATAAAGTTAGGGGATCAGTAGTTGGTGATCAGTGTGGAACTGAGGTGAAGTGTGCTCCCAGAGAGCAATTGGTTACTTCATGAAACTATTGCCAGTGTAATGCTCATACATAAAGTTGTCCCAAGTGTGACCTCTCTTAAGTTATGTTTAATTATAAATGGTTTTCTGCCACCATAGACTGTTTGGTACCAGATGCATAAAGTTGTTTTTTAAGCAATCTTTAAAGAGAGCTTTATAGAAGTTATGATTGTTTTAAGTATCTTCAGACTATAATTCAGTAATACAGGATTAAATTTAGGCTCTTCAACTAGAATTATTTTAAAGGGACATTTTACCCTTTGTTATTTGTATGCAAAATACAATTAGACCAGCTTATATTAACGAATATGATTTTTAAAGGCAAGGCTCATCCCTTTATAATAGCTTTATTTTCTTTTCTCCTTTTGAGTTTTACTTTGACTTCATGTGGAGGCCAATACACAGGCCAGTACAGAATTTCCTGAAAGAATGTTGGCAGAGAAGTGTATTCCCTTCATCTAAGAAATAACTAAATAAAAGAGAGAAGGGCCACTCAATGAACTTAACAAAACAAAATGTGGAATCGGAGTTCAAAGTACTGAGTGCCACTTCTGTATTTGTTTATTTCTCATTCAGCTATTCTGTTCTCCACTTTTTCTTTTAAGCATTTTCTGTGAATCTGCATTCATCACTAACTAAACTTCATTCTGGAGAGCTGACTATCATTGGGCTAGCTGTTTCTACAAGGCTGCTTATAAATGTAGGAAATCAACATTTCATAGTCCAAGATCTTGTAGGAATAATTTTCCAGTGAAACCAAGTCAAGTGTGTGTTACAGTTCAGTTGTCATATACCATAGGCATAAATAAAATTAGACAGATATTATAAAAATGTCTTCTTTAAGCTATTTAAGTACCAAATGTAGAATTCAAGCATGGCAGCTAGTTTTGTCCAAGATTTGCTTGTTCGCCTTGACCATTCACAGCAGTGTCTTGCAGATCCTTGAGATAACAGGGATAAGCTCTTCCACTCACACAGACTTAACTGGGCAGAACTATTCTGAACTGGATAGTGTATAGAACTACTGGACACTTTGTGATAAAGTTCATTCTCTGACAGTTTTTCTGGAGTATTAAATAATTTGGGAGGTAATTAATTCAAAATTCCATTCCTTTGTTTGTTATAATACTTTGCAAAATAATTTGATTGTGTTGTTTAGTTTTTATATTTGTTTCTAAGAGGTGAGAGTGATTGCTCTGCCTGGCTCTCAAAGAGTGTGTGTGTATTCTTACTTTTTATTGTATTTCTTTTAGTATTTGGGCTTTACTCTCAAGCATCTCAGCTAGATTAATTTTTATAAATATTTGTTTATTTTCTCACTTAAACTAAATTTTTATTATTTAATTTTTAAATTAGTGTAATGTTGGTTTTTTAGTTTTATTTTCTGTATATTATTTTTTAAATAGCTACATACTTTTATAAGCTTGTATGTTCTGCAAAACACTCCCAACATGAAGGTTGTAGAGGAACCAGTTTGCTAGTTTGTCTTCCTAAAGCGAGATTATGGAAATTTTTGTTGATGTGTTATACTAATATACAAATTAGCATTAGTACTCAAAAATGTACCCTAATATGAGATTTGTGCCATTTACTGAAGTGAGTGAGTGAGTGATAGTCTCTCAGTCATGTCCGACTCTGCGACCCCCATGGACTGGAGCCCAGCAGGCTCCTCTGTCCGTGGAATTCTCTAGGCAGGAAGACTGGAGTGGGTTGCCATTTCCTTCTTCAAGATTTACGGTCTAAGTAGATTTTGTATACTTCTCAAGGCACTATTAGCTTCCCTAGTGGCTCAGATGGTGAAGAGTCTGTCTGCCTGTAAGGCGGAAGACCCAGGTTCGATCCCTGGGTGGAGAAGATCTCTTGGAGAAGGAAATGGCAAACCACTCCAATACTCTTGCCTGGAAAACTCCATGGATGGAGGAGCCTGGAAGGCTCCATGGGGTTACAAAGGGTCGGACACGACTGAGCTACTTCACTTTCACTTTCAAGGCACTATTAATAAATGCATTATGTATTGTTTTAGGGAGACAGAAATAATGTTAAAATGGAATGAACATCCTTGCATACATTCTTCCAGTTAAGGCTAAAATGACAGATTGAATTGTATGCCCTCTCCAGTTACATTTCTTCTCTCCGCTTCAGATATAACCACTATCTTGATTTTTTTTTTTTTTTTACATTTTAGAGCATATTTTTAAGCTTTTTTCAAATATTCATTGCTATAAACAATATATACTATTACTTGGCAAATTTTGAAACATAAAATGATGTCATTTTAAATACCATTTTACTCAACATTGTTTTTTAGTTTTATTTATTCTTTGTTTTCACTGTTATATTTGATTCTACCACAGTTTACCTGTTCTTCAATTCATAGATATTTAGATTATTTCTAATTTTTTTGACATTATGAATAGTGCTGTAATAAATGTCCTTATGCATATTTTCTTAGGCACATATGTATGTTTTCATTGATATTTGTACTTAGGAATTAAATTATTGGGTCATAGAGTATGCATATCTTTAATATTGCTAAATGTCACACTTACTTTTGCAGTCTCATAGATGTCCATGGCTCAACAGGCTATCACATTTTAACCTCCATCAGATTGGTATAATTTATTATCTTTAGTTTTCATTTGCGTTCCCCGATTTTACTGAGAGTGAGCATTTTGTATTTTCTCTTTACTCAGTTGGCTGTTCCTTTTCTACTTTTCCCCATTATTGATTTGTAGGCAGTATTTGTGGTTAGTAATAATCCTTTGTTGTCTGAATGTGTTTCATATATTTCTGTCTGTGGCTTATTGAACTGTGTGGTTTATGGTCTTTTGATATATTTAATTTTCAGATTTTAATCTAGCCAGATGTATCAGCCTTTTAAAAAATGATTTCCTTCATCTTGCTGAATCCTGGTATAGCCTGAATCATGAAGATATCTTTTCAATACTTTCTCTAAAGCTTTGCTTTTCACATTTAAGTTTTTACAGCCACCTTAAAATTTTATATAAATGATACTTTTATTTTTAAATTTTTTATTGAAATCTTTGGTGGCTTGGTGGTAAAGAACCCGCCTGCCTAAGCAGAAGTTGCAGGTTTAATCCCTGGGTCTGTAAGATACCTTGGAGAAGGAAGTGGCAACCCAGTCCAGTTTTCTTGCCTGAGAAATCCCATAGACAGAGGGGCCTGGCAGGTACAGTCCATGGGGTTGCAAAGGGTTGGATACCACTTAGTGACTAAATAACAACAGCAACAATAGCTGATTGATAGTGTTGTATAAGAGTTGGACACTACTGAAGTGACTGAGCACGTTGTGTTACTTTCTGTTGTATAGAAAAGTGAATCATTTGCATATATATGTATATCAACTTTTTCGTCAGATTTTTTTCCACATAGGTTATTACAGTGTTCCATGTGCTATACTGTAGGTCTTTATTAGTTATGTAAATGGTATTTTTTATTAAAGATTTAGGAGAAACAGTATGCATGCTTAGTTGCTCAGTACTACATCTAAAATTAGCTTGCTTTAATATATATATTATTTTAATGTAGATTTTAAGGTGGATTCACGGCAATTATAGTATCTGTACAGTTTTTGTATGGGTAATTGTTGGCTTATGAAATTATATAGAGTTTTTTACAACCCATGTTAATATTGCTAACATATGAAGGGATTCATCTTGTGATACTCAGTTAGAGAAGGTTTTAATTCTTCAAAGAGAAACTCAGCTTTTAAGTTAAACCAAAACTTTCCTTTGTATGTTTTTGTCTTTTTCCAAAATACTATCATTCATTATAAAATTGGACTTCTAATTTAATTTGACAGAAACATTTGTATTTACTACTATAATTTATTCTATTTTGTCTGTATTCTTTGAAACCTGAAATCTATTTATTTTTGACATTTCTTTCAGAGTTCTGATTATACAAAGCCAGGAGAAATTGACCCTACACTTGTTACAAATTCCAAAGACCCAGAGGATATACCAACATTTGATGAATGGAAGAAGAAAGTTATGGAAGTAGAAAAAGAAAAAAGTAAGGAAGCACTGTAATGTAATTTTTTTTAAGGGATTGGTTTAAATATGCAGTTTCTCTTTTTAATTGTTAAAATAAAAACTTCTGAAAACTTTTTAAAGGTGAAACTTACCAATATGCTTTTGGTTACCCACATGGAATTTATCTGTGTCTGTCTTATTAATCTTAATTAAAATCCATTATTGTAAATTATTAAACAAAGCTAAAATAAGATAAAGGGGGCAAAAGCAGTGATTTTCCATCTCAGTTTATAGGAGGAAAATTGAAGCATGTAAAGTTTTCAGTCATAAAGCTTTAAACTGTAAACAGAATTGGACTAAAGTATTACATTTTCTCTTCGTTGTTGTAAAAGTCTCAGTTAAAAATTATTGTTGGGGTTAGTGATGGATAAACTTCTATCCTTAATACAATAAAATGTATATGCAAAAGTTTTGATTCTCATAGTAAACTTTGTTTTGTGAATTACACTAAGCATAAGTCAAGCAATGTGGATTTTTGCAGTTAATTTGTTTACTAAGAATATAAAGCTATTTCATATGGGTTTTAAAAATATTCTCTTTAGTATTAAAACCTGGACTTAGATGGCAGCCTGTTGTTCTTGAGATTGTTTGCTGTGGGTATTTTCAATCATAATCATCATATATATATGTTCATAATAAGGTTTGTTTGCAGGTCAGTCAATGCATCCATCTTCTAATGGAGGTCTACATGCCACAAAAAAGGTCCAGAAAAATCGAAATAATTATGCTTCAGTAGAATGTGGTGCCAAAATTTTGGCAGCTAACCCAGAAGCCAAGGTACTTAAGTGTAAAATTCTTCTATACATATAGGAAGCTAGAGATTTTATTAAATATAAGCAGTGGTTTCCTGGAAACTGTATTTTAACATGACCTATTTTCCTAATCCACTAATAAGTGCAAGATTATGCTTTAAAAGACATAATTTCTGACATGAATTCTTAGTGTATTGGTTGATGCATTGCACCATTTATTTTAAGAGCAATTATAAGTTCCCAGCAAAATTGAGAGGAAGGTCCAGAGATCTGCCATATACCCGCTGTCCCCACATGTGTTAGTCTACTCTATTACCAATATCTCCCACCAGAGGGGTACATTTGTTATAGTTGATGAATTTATATCGACAGATTTTTATCCCCTGAAATCCATAGTTTATGTTAGAGCTCACTCTTACACATTCTGTGGGTTTGGATAAATGTATAATGACATGTGTCTGTCATCATAGTACCATATAGAGTATTTTTACTGTCCCAAAACTCCTCTGTGCTCTACCTATTCACTTCTTCTTACTGATCTTTTCACTGTCTCCCTAGTTTTATCTTTTCCAGAATATCATATTGTTGAAATCATACCATATGTAGCTTTTTAAGTTTCATCCGTGTCTTTCCATGACTTGATAGCTCCTTTCTTTTTAGTATTGAATAATACTCCATTGTCTGGATGTACCATAGTTTATCCATTCACCTACTGAAGGGCATATACTTGGTTTTTAAACTTTTAAAGCCTGTGTTTTAAAAGGAAAATAGCTAATAGGAAAAATCATTTTGCTTCTATAGCAACAGATGTTTAATTTTAGTTGTTTTATTACAAGCCTTGCTTAGCATAGTATAGATAAAACTTGTAAATTTTAGCTGCTGTTATGCTTTCTTCCCAGGTATTTCAATCTCTTAGGTATATTTTAAGATCTAAAAATACAGAAAACCTAGAAAACTTGAGAGTTGAAATAAGTATTTTTCTTTAAGTAATTTGTTCCCTTCCCCCTTTTTAAAAATAGAGCACATCTGCTATTCTTATAGAAAATATGGATCTTTATATGTTGAATCCTTGCAGCACTAAAATTTGGTAAGTAATATAAAATTTAATAAAGTATGCTTTATATATATATATATATATAAATCTTTTATGTTAGGGTTAGATTGATTTGTTCATATAGTCACTTAATAAGCATTTATGATTTGTTTATATGTCACTTAATAAACATTTATGATTGGTGCTGGTACTATACTTTCCTTAGGTCCTGCAGTCTAAGGACCTAAAATGTCTTTCCTTTTAAGGATGTCACTCAAAATTGACAGATCTAGTTCAACAGTTATCAAATAGTATGAAAAGTATGGCTGAAAAGATACTATAGAAACAGAGATGATACATAACTGCAGAAGAGAATGAGCTTGCTAGAAGAGGTGATTTATGAGCTGAATCTTGAAGAATTAATTCCTTGAATTCATAAGTAAGTCACAGATAAGGGAGACAGAGGTATTCAGGAGCTGTAAGAAGAAGGGGCCAGCGCTAATATGAGCGAATGTCTTCTGGGCAGCTGTAAGTAGGAGCAAACCGAAGAAGCTGTTTTAGTGATTACAAGAATAGAGGTAAAACTAGAGTAATCATGATAGATGAGCCAAGAGACTCAGTTTAGCAGTAATTAGGCCATTCATGCTATGTATAACACAGCTTAAAAGTTTCTGAGGTTTATCTTAAAGACCATGGAGGGTAGTGTTAAGTAAGTTTGTTTTTTAAGTAAGGAAATGACATGACCTCACTGGCATTTTGGTTATCCTCAAGAGATGGCCTACAGCATAATGCAGTTAGAAGCAGTGAAACCAGTTAGGAACCTGCTGTAATAGCTCATGTGGAAAATAAGGGCTTTAATTAAGGCATGGCAATTTGGGTAAAGAAGAGAGAGGAAAATCTGAAAAATGTTTATAGCAGTAAAAATTGACAGCTTTTGCTTAGAAATCGGATGTGAAGAAGACAGAGGCATCTGGTAAATCTCCCTGGATTTTGGCTTCATTGCTTCAATCTAATTCTTCCATTATCTAATAATAGAGACAAACTTATGGGGATATATGGGGAAAATAATGTTTAATATGCCAACAGTTTTATTAGATTACTTGATTTCGTTGATCAAAAGCAGCTATTTTTAAAAAAATTGAGGTAAATCACCACCATTTTACTGATTGATTAATGATGTAGTGTAGTCACTAAGTCGTGTCCGGCTCTTTGCAACCCCATGGACTGTATGTAGCCTGCCAGGCTCCTCTGTCCGTGGGACTTCCCAGGCAAGAATACTGGAGTGGGTTGCCAGTTCCTTCTCCAGGGGATCTTCCTAACCCAGAGATTGAACCTGCATCTCTGACAGGTGGATTCTTTACCACTGAGCCTCCTGGGAAGCCCATTTTCCTCTTTTAGATAATTGTTTATTCACACTTTTCCCTCTGATTTACAATAATACATTTATCATAAAGTTCTCTTATATATGGGAATTTGTTTCTATACTCTTTGTCCTGTTCCTTTGGTTAGTTTATCATTACCTGAAGAAACACCACACTCTTTAGCTTTATAAATCTTAATACCTAGTAGGGCAAGTTTTTGTACCATATTCTTCAGGACTGACTGGGCTGTTCTCCCGCTGCTTTCTTTCTTTTTTTCCTTTTTTCTGTTAAATCTTAGACTTGTTCTATTGAGTTCCCCAAGTGTCCCATTGGATTTTGTTTGGGATTGTATTGCATCTTTTGCTGACTTTTAGATATTGAGTTTACTTATCCTATATAGGGTATATCTTTAAATTGTTTTTAATGTCTTTCAATTATTATTTTTTTTAAACTTTTCATGAAAGTATTGTGTATCATTTGTGGGTATCAGCAGGAAACTAACACAACATTGTAAAGCAACTATACTCCAGTAAAGATTAATAAAAAATTAATAAAAAATGATGTTTTGTTGTGTTTAGATATCCAGCTTTTTTTAATGTATGAGTCTTAGATCCAGCTACTTTTTTTATAGTCTCTTATTTTAATAGTTTATATGTAGAATCTTTGAGGATTTCTGCTTAAAAAATTATAGCTTCCCTACATATTTTTCTCCTTTTTAAAATTTTCTAATCCTTTTTATTATATTTTACTTTCTTTTTGTCATCCCATGCTGGCTAGATCATTGAGAAAATTGTACGTAGTGATAGTAGGCAGTTTCATCTTACTCCTTATTTTGAAGGCAGTGCATCTAACCTAATACTTATAAGATATGTGTTCTGTGTTTTACTGAAGTGTAGGTGATGCTAGTGGTAAAAAACCCATCTGCGAGTGCAGGAGATGTAGAGATGCGGGTGCAATCCCTGGGTTGGGAAGATCCCCTGGAGAAGGGCATGGCAACCCACTCCAGTGTTCTTGGCTAGAGAATCCCATGGACAGAGGAGCCTGACAGGCTACAGCCCATAGCGTCACAAAGAGTCAGACAAGACTGAAGCGACCTAAAGCACATAGTGGATTTCCAAAACTGTATTAGTTTCAGGTGTACAAAATAGTGCTTCAGTATTTTTCTTGATTATATTCCATTTAAAGTAATTACAAAATAATGAGTCTATTTCCCCATACTGTACAATATATCGTTGTTGCTTGTTTAGTCTGTGTATAGTATTTTGTGTCTCTTAATTGTGTACCCCTGTCTCGTCCTTCCCCTTCCCTCTGCCTCCTGTTAGCCACGGGTTTGTTTTGTTTTCTTCTTGTCTTCTTTGTCATGGGCGGATCGACCCTAAGTTCATGGGGTCATTTCTGGGCTCTCTGTCCTGAGCCGCTGATCTGTGTGTCTGTTTCTGTATCTACCATGCTGTTGTGATTACTGTAGGGTTGTTGTATAATCTGCAGTTAGGGTGCATGACATCTCAAGCTTCTTTTTTCTCAAGATATTCTAAGTTTGAATCTCAACTGTAAAGCCTTCCATGCCTCAGGGAAGATGTTAATTTTAAATTAAATATGTGATTTCAAAAATAGGACATTCATGTGGCTCAAACTCAAAAAGGTGTTTAAAAGAGGTAGAGGAGCTACAATGAGAAACACACTTCCAATCTGTCATCTATCCTCCTATTCAGTGTTAAATTTTTAGATACCTTTTCATTTTCTTTATGCAGAAACATAGAGATTTTATTTATCTCTCAGTTTTCACAGCAGCATTTTATACATAATATTTATCATCTTGAATTAAGTTTTAACTTAAAATTTTCTGGTCATGTTTCTATTTCGTTCATACATAAAACTTTTTCTTTTTTTGGATACCTTTTCCCTTTTTTTTGAAATTCCATTATATGATTGTACCAAGATTTAAATAGTCTTATGTTGATAGTGTTTGGACTGTTTATAGTAACCTTTTGCCACAACAGACAGTTATTATAAATAAGCTTGTGCATGCCTTGTTTTATACTTGTGTGAATAGATGGCAAGGTTTAATTATATTAAAAAAAAAAGAAACATATTTAAAAGAAGTTATTATGAGACTATATGCGTGTTAAGTTGCTTTAGTCATCTCCGACTTTTTGCAACCCCATGGACTGTATAGCCCACCAGGCTTCTCTGTACATGGGATTCTCCAGACAAGAATACTGGAATGGTTTGTCATGCCCTCATCCAGGAGGTCTTCCTGACCCAGGGATCAAACCCGTGTCTCTTAAGTCTGCTTCATTGATAGTAGGTGGGTTCTTTACCACTAGTGCCACCTGGGAAGCCCATATATGAGACTGTATAGGGTTTGTATTTCTTCTCAACTTAGTTTTAGTAAATTAGTTTGGTTAATTACATTTTTCTAGAAATTTATCTTTAATCCATTTTGAAGGTTTTTGTAATGAAGTTTATGGTATTCTCTTACAGTTAAAAAATCTTTTCTTTGTACCTTTGCAGATAAGTCTAAGGTCAGCTCTGTTCTTTCTCAAGATTATTTTGGCTATTTGGGGTATTTTGTGTTTCCACATAAATTTTAGAGTTATGCATTCTAGTTTTGTAAAAATGTCATTGGTATTTTGATAGGGATTGCATTGCATTTGCAGTTTACCTTGTGTAATATGTTCATATCATCTAAATTTTGACACGTGGCATTTTATCAAAATACTCTTATATTTAGGTCTGCTACTTTACTGATCTTTTAAAATTTCTGACCTATTAATTAAGAGAAGTATGTTGAAATTAGATGTGTCAGCTTTTATACGTAGTTTTTACTAATTTACATGCAGTGTTATCTGCCTCTAAGAAAATATAAAAGATGCTGCTGCTGCTGCTGCTGCTGCTGCTAAGTCGCTTCAGTCGTGTCCGACTCTGTGCGACCCCATAGACGGCAGCCCACAAGGTTCCTCCATCCCTGGGATTCTCCAGGCAAGAACACTGGAGTGGGTTGCCATTTCCTTCTCCAATGCATAAGAGTGAAAAGTGAAAGTGAAGTCACTGAGTCGTGTCCACTCTCAGCGACCCCATGGACTGCAGCCTACCAGGCTCCTCTGTCCATGGGATTTTCCAGGCAAGAGTACTGGAGTGGGGTGCCAAAGATGAGGCTTAGACAAAAAAGCATTTTAAAATCAACCTTTATGAGGCACAATTACATATGCACTAATTTTATATATATTATGAGTATCTACTACTTTAATATAAGTTTTAAAATTTTAAATCTTCTTGGTGGATTGACTGTACATCTGGTAATACATTTGTCTAAAAATTTATTTTAATAATATCAATAATATAGCTGATATCTTCTTAGAATTTGAGAACTTTTATATGCAAAAGAGGTAGAGTAGAATTTGCTTTTTCTTCTTAGTGCTCTGTTAGATTTGTAAATAAGAAGCAAAATCTGAATCTGATTTTCTTTAGTTTCCTCTCCCTGGGGTGGTAGTACAGTGTTTAGGCTTTGAAGCCAGATAGATGTGTCTTTTAACTTTGTTACTTACTGGCTAAATAACTCTTTAGTTAGGGCTCTTGCTTCTGCCTTTTTAACAGAGAGGAATGAACTGTGGTTTGAAAAAGATAGTTAATTTTCTCTGACACAAAAACCTCAAGTTGATATGTGGGGCAGGGGTATAACAGAAAACAGTTAAAGGACACATTTACCTTCTGTCATGTTTTTCTACCACCCCCGAGATGTTGTCCCTGCCTGCATTGCTGTGATGATTTCTTCCTATCACATCCTCATTGTGACCTATAAGGTGGGAGAAAGCAGAAGCAGAGGTAGCAGCTTCCTTTGGAAGGCTTAACCTGGTTTTGAAAGTTGCACTGGAGACTTCTGCCCACATCCCATCACCATAATTAAGTAACATTGCCAAGACTGGGAAAAACAAGACTGGCTACATCTTTGGAGATGGGGAACAAGTTGTGTTTTAAAAAGGCAGAAAGGAAAAATGTGAAGTAACCAATTGAATGATTCTATAAAATAGAGATAATCTCCTATGCATTTTGGTTGTAAGAATTAAATCAGAGCATGGACATAAATTATCTAAAATGGTATCTGACACAGACTAAGCATTCAGCAACTGTTAGTTTACTTTTTATCAGGAGCTGTTCTCTGAATCATGGCTGTTCTTAGCATCTTCTGGAAGTCAGTTCTGTTGCTCCCCAAACACAATATGTTAATTGTAATGCTTTTAATTTAACATTTACTTATTAGTGTATATAATCTCATTTGATATAATAATTAGTTTATTAAAGTATTGATTAGAGTCCTAAATGTCATGAGTATTTCTTTCCTCAAATGCCATGCTAGATGTAGTTTCATTTTATACATGTAGAAACATACTGTTAATGTTTTCCTAAATAGCAATATTTTTGGCATCTTTTCCAGGTACATGATACATATCTCAAATATCAATTTTTTTTCAAAAATTTCACACACATGATTTCATATAGTTCCATAATAATACTTACTTTTCTTTCCCTACCCCTATTTGCCATCCCCTGTTCCATCTCCCCACTGGTAACCACTAGTTTGTTCTCTGTACCTGTGAGGCTGCTGCTTTTTTGTTTTATTCACTAGTGTGTTGTTATTTTTAAAAACAGTTTTATTGAAGCATAATTGACGTATAAAAAACTTCATGTAAAATAAATTGTAAAATGTTAAAGTGTACAATTTGATAAGTTTTGATATTTATTCATCTATGAAGCCATCACCACAGTGAAGATAATAAACATAATCTGTCTCCCCCAAAATTTTCTTCATGCTCCTTTATAATTTTTCCCTCCTACCCCTTACCCCATAGCAATTACAGATCTGTGATTTCTGTCACTATACATTGGTCTGTATTTTCTATATTTTTATATAAATGCAATATATAGTTTCTAGTATCATTTTTAATAGCTCTTTGGTATTTCATTCTGAATGGGGCCATAGTTTGTTATAGTTTCTAGTACCATTTTTAATAGCTGTTTGGTATTTCATTGTCTGAAGGGGCCATAATTTGTCAATCAATCCTCTATATTAAGCATTTAGGTTGACTTCCCTCCCCCCTAGCCCTCACTTTTATGAGCTGTGCTTTGATATATTTATTAAGATGCATACACAAGGGTGATGATTTGGAGCTGTGTGTCCATAGATTAAATTTCTAAGAGTATATTGCTGAATCAATAGCTGTGGTACCTTTTGAGATAATATGGCCAAACTGCCCTCTAGACTAGTGAGGTTACACTCTTACTAGTTGTTCTTCATCAAATCATTCCTCCAAGAATGAGCTTTGTCATTAGAAAAGAATCTTTATTAAAAAAATACTGTAGGACAAAAATCAGTATTTTTTTCCCACTAATGCTATGCTTGGGGAATACTTAGGGGTGTTCTTTTTTCAAATCCTCTTCCTTCCTTACATTTTTTAATGAATAACTTAATGGAGGTCTAGTTTATGTAAGCTGTTAATGTCATGTTTAATATGAATTGTTATTCTAGTTGATCTAAATAATTGTCTTGTGCTCTTTTTAAAGGTTTGTTATTGAACTCTGTGAACCAATTCAAGTAAAACAGTTTGATATTGCAAATTATGAATTATTTTCTTCTACTCCTAAAGACTTTCTGGTTTCTATCAGTGACAGGTAAATTCTAAAACTGGTTTCTACGGAGTTAATATTGGATTTTCAGAATAAAAATTCTAAAATGGGTCATGTTTTAAGACTTTAATTATTTTATTTTTTGTTTTAATCAACTTGTACCCATTTGTAAGAACAGTAATAATACTGTTGTAGGGTAGTCATTTGTTATTTTACTTTCATTAACTTATATAGTGCTTATAACAACCCTCTGATGTTATTCCCTTATGAGTTGAAACAGAGAAAGATTAAATAGCCTATCTAGGTCATGTGATTTGTGAGTTGGACAACCAAGATTCAAACATAGATCTCTATGATTTTGAAGTCCTTACTTTTAATTATTACACTGTATTGCTTCCAAACATTTCTTTAAAAAGTTATTAAGAACATATATGAGAAAAAGAAAAGGAAACATATATGAGTATTTCATTATACATCATTTTATAGCATATGTTCTTGTTAAAGTATATTTTAAAAACTTTGGTATATATGTGTGATTATAAGAGAAACATACATTCTAAGGGATTTGGTAGAGAATCCCTATTCTATCAACCAAAGATACCTGTGTTAACATTTTAATATGTTCCCTTCCAGTCTTTTATACACATTTATATGTTTATAGTTCTATCAAAAATCAGTTTTGATGCTTAACATCTTGAGAATATCCTGTTTTTTTTTTGTTTTGAACATATCATTTTTAATAAATACTTGATATTTTCCTCCAGATGGAGGTATTAGTTCATTCCATAAATGCTTTTTGAGTGCCCGCAATGTACCATGTAGGATGCTGTTATTTATTTAATCCTTCTTTTATTATTGACTATTAAGAATTTTCTGTGGTGTTTCTTCCCCTACCCTACATGTAGCATTGCCTATATACAGTTTTCAAAATGGTTTCTCAAGATCTCTTACTCATTTTTCTTTAGCTAACTTTGCTCATGTCATTTCCTATTTCCCTAAGCTGTAATTTTCTTACCTGTCAAATGAATGTGTTCAGCTATGACAAGTAAAGTGTACTTTTTAATGTGATAAGAGAATACTCATTACTTTGAGGGATTCTCTAAACGCTGTAGTAAAGAAAAACAGTAGTTTGGGACTTTTACATTAGATTTCCTTTAAAATCGGAAAGCTATGTAAGTGCTGTGAAATTCAAATATGATAGTAAAGGATTTTTTCTGTTTCCCTTTCAACTAGTACTTATGCTTTATATCATTGCACACTTCAGTTAAGTCGCTCAGTCATGTCCAACTCTTTGCGACCCCATGAACCACAGCACCCAGGCTTCCCTGTCCATCACCAACTCCTGGAGTCCACCCAAACCCATGTCCATTGAGTCAGTGATGCCATCCAACCATCTCATCCTCTGTCTTCCCCTTCTCCTCCTACCCTCAATCTTTCCCAGCATCAGGGTCTTTCCAGATGAATCAGCTCTTCGCCTCAGGTGGCCAAAGTATTGGAGTTTCAGCTTCAACATCACTCCTTCCAATGAACACCCAGGACTGATCTTTAGGATGGACTGGTTGGATCTCCTTGGTCCAAGGGACTCTCAAGAGTCTTCTCCAGCACCACAGTTCAAAAGCACCAATCTGATCACACACTTACTGGTACATAAAGAGTAGTACCTCATCCTTCCAAAACACTCTCTTGGCTACTTTCTGTTTTAAAGCTTCCAGTTTACTTGGAAGCCCTCTAAAACTCCAAGAGGCAATCCTTGTCCTTTTTGTCTTCTTCTTGTCTTCTATTTGATAGTGTGATTTTTCATATAGTCTTTATTCATAAGGAGAAACCTGTCAGAGTTTAGTTGGAAAAGAAAATGTATTTATTGAACTTGATGCTTAACTCATTTAAACTATGTTAAGTGAATGTGTTACCTGGAGAGGGGAAAAAAAAAGTACAAGATCTCATTTGAAAATGATAGGACCTCTCAATGTGTGATTTATGATTTTCTAAAAAGGAATGTTAATTTTTTTTTATTTTCTAGATACCCCACAAATAAATGGATTAAGCTGGGTACTTTCCATGGTAGAGATGAGAGGAATGTCCAGAGTTTCCCTTTAGATGAACAGATGTATGCAAAATATGTGAAGGTAATGTTTATCTTTACAGAACTATGTTCTATAATGAAACATACCTGTTATTCATACTTGGTACCTCACCTGTTTAGAAATAAGAAAAATTAAGAGGAGATGTATTGCTGTATTCCTTTTAATAAAACAGTTCTTTCTTGAATATATTATTTTATGGGACAAATACTAATACGTTCCCTTTTATGTAACTGGAAACCTAGGCTGGTTTTTTGATATCTGTGGCTTTGATGAAATTCCAAATTATAGCTCTTAATATTTTTGAAGTCTTGATATAAAATGTCATCTTTATAATATTATATTTCTTTGTATTTTAAAACCTGAATCAGTTACTTACTGCTATCTTTAAAGCAGGTCTGGTTTCTTATTAGAATCTGATTCTGACATTTCTATTTTAATGCCCAGTTATTTTTCATCATAGCTTTTTGTCTTTTGTATATTCAGGTGAAACATTATATGTTTAAGTAACAATTTCAAATAAAGTTTTAACCATTTAAATTCCTGCTGCAACCTAAATGTCCTTGGACAGAGGAATGGATAAAAAAGCTATGGTACATATATATACGAGGGAATATTATTCAGCCATAAAAGAGAACAAAATAATGCCATTTGCAGCAACATGGATGGACCTAGAAATTGTACTGAGTGAAATAAGACAGAGAAAGATAAATATCATGTCATATTGCTTACATGTAGAATCTAAAAAATGGTACAAATGAACTACTTACAAGCAGAAATAGAACTACAGATGTAGAAAACAAACTTATAGTTACCAGAGGGTAAGGTAGAGGGTAGGAGGAGAGATAAATTGGGAGACTGGTATTGACAAATGCATCTATGGGGTCACACAGAGTCGGACACGACTGCAGCGACTTAGCAGCAGCAGCAGCAGCATACATAAAGTAGGTAACCAATAAGAACTTACCATATAGCACAGGAAGCTCTTCTCAGTACTCTGTAATGACCTATATGGGTGAAGAACCTAAAAGTGTGTGTGTGTGTGTGTGTGTGTCTGTCAAATTTTGCTGTACAGCAGAAACTGCTGCAACATTGTAAATCAACTATACTCTAATAAAAGCCATAAATAAATTCCTACTGCCTCCCTCACCAGTCTTGAGGTGTAATTATCTGCCACAGTGTAATTATTATCACTCTTGAATTTAGACAAAATATGGGAATTTCTTACTCCTTTTTATTTCCTCCATTTTTTTTCTTTATGATACTATGGCCATACCTTAAAGTACAGCTGTGTTGTTAGTAAGAACTTTTGGAATGATAGCAGCTCTAATTTTCTTCCTAATTATTTCTTCTTTAAATGTGAAAACTTATACCTGCCTACTCGTCTCTTGGGATTTTACTTTCTATGTCTTTTTTAAGCATGTATTAAATTGGCTTCTGTAAATGGGTAAACTTGTAGTATTCCTACTCTCCATATAAAAATATTTTTATAAAAATGCTGTTTTTAAAGTACATTGATATTTTCAGTTAATGATTCAACAGTGTTCAGAAAAATGATGCTACATTTTCAATTTCTTTTTAAAGTGAATTCTGAACCAGTTTAATGACCTTTTTATGTAGCTGTTTCTACACTGTGATGCCGAAAAAAATATATAAAATATTTTGGCAGATGATACAATTGTACCTGATTTTGCAATTAAAACAGAAAAATCCTATATAAAGCTCCCTACTTTGTCCTCTTTATAATGGGAGACTATAGAGCATTTTGATGACTGGTTTTCTTAAAAGCCCTTTTTGGTAGCTTTAAACCTAAAAGCAAAAATCATTTACTTCTGATTCTTATTTTATATTGATAAATGTTATATAAGTTTACCTGAGTTTTGCTCATCACAAAAGAATTAAAACCCATATTTAAAAAATGCTTTTTAATAGCTTATATTTTAAAAATGAGTTGATAAATATCCTCTAGTTCTATAAGTTATACTTAAAATAGCAGCATATCAGAAATCCAAGTTTTCCCCAAAATAGTTTGTATACAGTATTGTGCAAGAATAAATACTATTTTTTATTATGTTAATCTTTTTATCAATATATATGTTCATAGATATGTATAGCCACATATAGGTATCAATGTATTAATATGTAGGTATATACATGATAACATTTATAATATTTAGTGTAATATAAGACAGGTTATTTCTAGATATGCTTTAATTACTTTTAGAATGCTTTCAGATCTAATGAATAAATAAAACAGCAGCAGTGGATTTTAGGTTAAAGTTCATTTATTTCATTACAGTTGCACTATATTTTCTAGTTGTGATGGTAAAAATAAATGCAGATCATTGCTTTTGTTTCTGCAAAGAAATGAGTACTACAATGTTATCCAGCACAGTATATTGCTTTCTATACTTTAATTATACAATATAATTTACAAAGATTGAATGTTGCTTATGGCATGTTATTCAGACTTTGNTTTCTGATTTCTTTAAACTGCTATATAAGTTTCACAATCTGAATAAACCACAATTTGTGAATCCTCCTAAAAAAATTTTTTTTTCCTTTGTTAAGAAAAAAAGAACCTTCATATTATGTGTTCAATTTAGCTTGCTTGATATGATGATAATAAATAGAAACATTTTAGGCCAATAAGTCATTGGCCTATTAGTCATTATATTTTTAAATGCCATAAATAGATTAACATTCTAATGAAAACAGTGGATTTATTTTTGAGTTCAGAAGTTAACCACACTCAAAACAACCAAAATTATTATAGCTTGTCATTTATTATGAAGAGATAGTCTTAACAAAACATTAATGAAAAACTTCAATGAAATTGTTGTTAACAGGGTATTTGGCACTAGCATGGTGGAAGAATATGAAGAGATTGCTGATTCCCAGTATCAGTCAGAACGTCAAGAACTATTTGATGAGGACTATGGTGAGTGATTTTGAAAAAGTAACTATTTGGGACTTCCCTTGTGGTCCAGTGGCTGAGACTCCATATTCTCAATGCAGGGGGCCCCAGGTTCCATCTCTGGTCAGGGAACTAGATCCCACGTGCCACAACTAAAAGATCCTGTGTGCTGGAACAAAGACCCAGCGCAGCCAAATAAATAAATAAATATTTTTTAAAAAATAACTATTTATGTATATATATATATTTTTTAAATGGGTAAATGTAGGTCACTTAAAAAGATCGCCATGATGATTAGTCTTTAGTTTTTTTCCTTGTTTTTAACCCTAGTAACTAATTTTCTTCTAAACCTATTTTCTAAAATAATTTTCTGCATGTCGATCAGTTATTTGTGACTTGAAACTCATTGCTAATAAATTATGGTTATACCCCTATGCCAGGCCTCAAAGCCTATTACTCAAAGGCAATTGACATAGTAGAATTGAGCATGAATTTCTTTGATTGGCCTTTAGCCTAGGAGCAAGCAAGCAAGCATATTGAGGCATGAGTTTTTGAAATTCCCATGAGCCTGCAGAGGTCAGAGAATGTTTTTTGACACCTTCCATTTCTATTTTATTAAGTTCTTGTTTTAAGATGTCTTAAACTGTAGTCTGAAAAACCTAGTTTTTGTATTCCCTAGTTTTCTCATAGGGGCTTCCCCGGTGGCTCAGAGGGTAAAGCTCCTGCATGCAATGCAGGAGACCCGGGTTCGATCCCTGGGTTGGGAAGTTCCCCTAGAGAAGGAAATGGCAACCCACTCCAGTATCTTTGCCTGGAGAATCCCATGGGAAGTGAAGTCATTTACTAGGGGTTGGTAAACTACACTGAAAGCTTGAATAAAAGTCTTATAAATGTGATTAAAATTTTTGTAAGCAGTAGAAATATATTCTTTGGTTTTTATCTGTTTGATAAATGGCTATGAATTTCCTTTTTTTTGAATGTGCTTTGAATGTGTACTGAAAACTGTAAAATTGTTTTGTCAACTGACTTGACAGGATATAATTTGTGCTTTTAAACATATCATCTGAGATAGTTCTCAGCATAATTAACCTTCATTTTCTCTTTGAACAGATTACCCACTGGATTATAATACTGGGGAGGATAAATCCTCAAAAAACCTTCTTGGTTCTGCTACAAGTGAGTATTTGGGGGTTTTTCTAGTCACTATTATTAAAGTATATCTCAACTTCTATTTCCTGGCATATGTGAACATTTTGTTTTGAAGTTTAGGGGGCTCCTTCTGTCCTAGTGTTGAACTTTGAGTTGAAATCAAAGAATACTTTTCAAAAGTATTTTCTAGGAATAAAATAGAATATATGTAAACAAAGAAGAGAGGCAAAATGCAAGCATAGGTCGGTTCTTTTACAAAAATGAAGTAGTTATATTTTTAGGCAAGTTCCTTAGAGTGAAGAATGGGATATGAATTTACTTGGGGAAAGAATTTTAAAGAGGTCCTAGACCATATAAATAAGAGCATCTAGGTAATTGTACTTGGTAGGAAAGGAGTTTATTTTAGAAGTGGTACTCATCAGTGAAATCCTACCAAATGAGGATTTGTTAATGTATGGGTATGGTTAGTTTCCTGATTAATTATAAAGAATAAAGGCTGTTCTTGTTCATGATAATGATGATTTCCAAGCAGTAACAATAATAGTAATAATAATACACTCTTTGTAAACTGAAAAAAAATGACTAAGATACTAGTTGTTTAGCTTCTTGTCTTGCCAGCTTGTCTATCTGAACTTATAGACAGGCTAGCCAAGTAGGCTCTTGGAAAGACCTTTACTGACTGACACTTTATTTTTACTGTTAGAATGCAGGTAGGTATATTTTACGTTTGTTATTTTTGGTTAGTCCCCCCAAATAAGGACTTTTTATTTGGAGGTTAATAATTGAATGTAATGAAAGTAAATCTTAGTAACATAGAAGATGATTTGTGCATTTTTCTTTTATTCTTGAGTTTGAATCCCAGTCTCACTGTGTATATTGTACTCATAGCTTTTTAAGGTACTCAACCAGTAGTACCTATACCTAGGTAGATATTTGGGTGGCTACACTATATGGAATTAAGAGTCATTTGTCTTTCTTTTCATCTTTTATCTTTTTCCCTTTCTTCCCTTCTTGTCCTCTCCCTCTCCATAGAAGACTATAGATTTCAGTGGACTTTTTTAGAGAATAGGGAAAAGAATGTTAAAAAATAACTGCATAAAGGGAATGCTTTTATGTAATATTTAACTTTGTTATAGATTAGCTTAATGTATTTTTACTCTGTTGCTAGTCAACTGACTTTTTAGATATTATTGATCACTTTTAAGTGTATCCTTAGCAATTTCTGCTGATGATAGTATTAAAAACAGGTGCCTCATTCACTGCTATGGAATAGTTTTTTAGAAGTGAGACAATGATGCTATTTTATTTAATTGAATGTTAATATGTTTGTTTGTGTCCTTAAATTTGTAGTTTAAAAACTATATTATGTAATAGTCATCATATCATAGTTCAGTAATGCTGATTTAGCTGTGAGGCGACATTGTTATTTTATGGGGTCAGAAAATAGCCCCAGACTAAAAGTTCTCTAGTTTTTGGTGGTTACTGGGAACTATAGTTTTAGATAAGGGAAAATTTTGTTGATATTTTGCTTTCTTTCTCTATCTTCCCATGGAATTAACTCCAAGACAGCATTAAAATGTTTTCAGTAGAGGACATTTCCCTGTTTGTAATCACTTCTCTGACTGATGTATTATTTTAATTAATGAGACAGAATTTTTTTAGACTCTATTTTCTGGATCTTTTTCCTTGAAGATATGTTTCTTGGTAACACATTTCATTTTTGTTTCTGTGGCTTTCTGGAAGAGAAGTCCATTTACATTCCGGTGTTCCTAGGTGTTGAAAAATTTTGTGTAGTGAGACAAGGTGAATGGGAGGATATCAGCTGAGCCTAAGTATGAGAGGTTTAAAAAGATATTCATTTCTTGATGTTTCAGAACAAGAGAGGCAGTAGTAGCTGAGTGATAAGACTTTGCTGTTATAAGTTAATAAACATGACCTAATACTGCTGCCTTCGATACCTATATCCTTCTGGTTTTCTGTGAATAGTCTCGACTGGTTTTGAGCTTGACCTAGTTACTTCCTCCAATGTAATAATAATGTTAGGAAAAAATAACAAGGTGGAATCAGGCCAAACAGCTCATCTCTAGCAGTGGAATGTCTGAATTTGACTATAATCATCACCACTTTCTAAATTAGCTTGAAATTGGCCAATTTTGCACCTAATTTATTTTTAATATTTACATAATGTCCCCAAAACAGAATTCTGTGCCTTTAATTTAGAAGAGAAGCTCTTTTTTCTTTTGCTATTGAGTAATTGGTAGTCACAGGAAATATATGTCACCAGAGTATGTTGCTTCTAATGGGACTTGGTTGTCAAAGAGCATGCATGCTGCTTATTTAGACGTTTTTGATATTATATAATTTACTGAACTTCCAGAAAGGGAGAGACTACTATCTTAGAGCAGCATTCTTGGCTTTGTATGTTTGCCAGTTCTGGGACTCTTCTGCCTGAATCTTTTGTTTACATTAAGAGCATATAAATATTTTATATCAACAGAAATTCTTCGTATCAATCTACTCTACTTGTGCTTGGTCATGTGGGCCTTCCAGGCCACTCTCTACTTTGATATTCTTGCAAGTCTGCCTTTACTTCTAAATGTGATCTGTATTTTATTAGAGTCATCAGATTTGCTAAGGGCCAGATTTCTGCTTCTCTTTCTGTGTAAGTTTAAGACGAACTGTAGTTTTTGTTTTAAGTCAGAATACTTTTTATGAATGTATTTATTTTAAGATCCTGGAAGGAGGAACAGAGAAGGAAGGTAGGCGTGTTGGAGAGTTAGTAGCTCAGTACACACAGGAGGAAGTAGTTTTTTTACTGGTTTGTCTTCTTGTGTTGTAGCATAGGCGTTTGGTTTTCTATATCACAAAGAGCCACTGGTGTGTTGGGGACTTAGTGTATATAACATGTTGATATTTGGTCCCTAGGAGAGAGTTTCATTCCTAAAGTAATGGGATGGGATGAATAAGTTACCCAATTCAAGAGAAAGGAGTTGGCAAATCCATGAGAAATTGAGAGCAGGTGTCTAGTATGGCACTGTATGCCAAATTGTTGCTTTTACCTTTTAGCCTTTCTGAAGGCTTTTCAGTGATTAGATTATGATTGTGACAAGTAGTCATGTGTTTAGATGCAAAGTGAGACTGGTAAGAAAATTCACAAAGCTGCTTTCTCTCAAAAGAAAAAAACTGTATTTGACAGCATTCTGTGAACATAGCAAGATTATTTCTTATAGGTTAGATGGGCTGAAAAAGAGGAATCTGCCAGATTTTGCTTTTATTACCAAATGGCCCTCTGAAATAATAAACAATATTTTTAAATGATCAGTAATATGTATAAATCTTCCTTATTTTAGGTACTAGTATAAAAATTTACATTAAAAATAATATTCTCAAACTTCTTTCTCTACACAGATTAACAGATACAGATTTTTAAAGCTTTTAATAATAATACCCCAAAATTTAAATGCAAAAATTTGAAATCTGAAGTAAGATTGCCCTTTGAAGCAAGCACAAGGGACTTAGAATATAAACTTAATTTCAGAATTTAGGTTCTATGAGCAGTCAGTTTTGTTGAACTTCAGCTGTCAGGCTAAGTAGAGGATCAGATACCTATTGCAATATTCAGTGCAGTTCAGTCGCTCAGTCATGTCCCGACCCTTTGCGACCCCATGGACTGCAGCATGCCAGGCTTCCCTGGCCATTACCAACTCCAGGAGCTTGCTCAAACTCATGTCCATAGAGTCATCCAACCGTCTCATCCTCTGTCGTCCCCTTTTCCTCCTGCCTTCAGTCTTTCCCAGTATCACTGTCTTTTCTAATCAGTCGGTCTTCACATCAAGTGGCCAAAGTATTGGAGCTTCAGCATCAGTCCTTCCACTGAATCTTCAGGACTGATTTCCTTTAGGATTGACTGGTTTGATCTCCTTGCAGTACTGGTTGACATTAAAATTTGATTTATGAGGAAATAAAGAGTTTCTGTTGCTACTTTAGTTTTGTTTATAAGGGAATGGAGTTTCCATTTCCTGTTTTTATGCTGAGGTGTCCTTTAGCCTAAGATCTAAGACTGCTTCTCTGTTTTAACAATTTCCCAGGTGAAAGGACAGGGTTGACCTATAATCCTAGATACTTCAAAAGCAAATATAAAGCTTTTGTGTGTTAAAGAAATGATTGGAAACAAAGTACCACTTCTTATTGTCTTTCAGATTATAGAGTCATAGTTTTATAAAGTTTAAAATTAATGATTATGTACTACTAGTTATCACATTTAAAAGTCTAAAGTCTCCTACTATTTTACCTGTCATAAAGCATATGTTTACAGTATCAGCACCAGGTGACAGTGCTTGGCTTGTTCTCAACCTTCTGGGTATGCTAGCTTTTCCTTCTTTAGATCCTTTCCTACTTCTCACATCTCTGGTTTCCATGAAAGTGTGATGAAAACTCAGATCTCTTTTAGGAAAGGAAACCAAGATGGAAAAAAGTGATGAGGTTTAATATGTAGCCCCTGCCAGATGTTAGTATTTTAATGGTAGAAAAACCTGGTGAATTACCTTATAGTAGAATTTCAGAGATTAGATTGGAGTTGGAATTTAATTTCCTGTGAAATTACATTAAATTACTAGAAAGAAGTCTTCTGTTCCAAGCCAGCTTTCTATGGACTTATGATATTTCGTGGTCCTCATGTATCTTCAGCCATTTATGTAGATATTAAGGTTTGTAGCACTTTACTCATCATTGAGGTAACCACTTTGGATAAAGAGAGGAAGAATTAGAAAGTATGCAGACTGTTTTACCTACGGCACTTAAGTTTTATGACTTTGACTTTTAATTCATCTTCCTGTGCCCATATTCACCCAGTTCACAAAAGAATTTGTCATTTATTGTCCATAAAACATTGTTACAAGTCATCAAAGGCATGATTCTATGCAGTGTCAATTGGGGATTTAACCATATTACTTAGATATTTTATATTCATAGTTGAAAACAGTCTTTCTGCTGTCCTTTGAAGAATAATCTTCCCATTTTATTTATTTTTACCTATGAAAGTCATATGTTTAGGAAAAGGATTTTTTGTTTGTTTTTGTTTTAAACTGTAGAACCTTTTCTTTAAAAAAAAAAAAAACAAGGCTTTTCTGTAAATTATAGGTTTTGGTTGTCACATTTTTTTTTCCTGTCTCAGTGCAGGCTATATGCTGAATTATACTTGAATCTTGTGATATGCTGAAGGTAGTATTTGCTGAAATAGTTTTGTAAAAAAAAGTATAATTAGATTTTAAAATCCTTCTGAACATAAAAGTTCAGATTTATATATAATACTTTTTGCCTGAAATTTGTATCCCGTATTGGACTAATAGTAAGGTGAGCGAAAAGGTAATTAGGCCAAAAAATGCAAAAGACCATTACAAATGGTTTTTTTACTATCTGATATCAGTTATATGAAAATATTTAGGTGTATTAGTATCTTTTTCTGATTGAATTTTGTTTTAGATGCCATTCTAAATATGGTGAATATTGCCGCTAATATTCTGGGAGCAAAAACTGAAGACCTGACAGAAGGTACCTAATCATTTTATGGGTCTTTTAAATATATGATACTCCAGGGGTCTTCCTAGTTAGTTAAATTAATTAATAAGCCAAGCAGTTTGATTTTTTTATTTAGAAATACAGAAACCATTGAAAGGAAGTTGCCAATCTTCTATTATTCATTGTTTATTTGAATTTCACAAGTTCTCTTTAATAAATAGGATCTTGTCTATGTAAAAATCATTAATTTGATTTTTCACTCTTAACCTGCTGTAGAAGTAATGATTTTATCCCTAGTTCTTTCCTGAGGTTTTGATGCTCTAATGGTTACTTAAAGGATGCTTTTATTTGTCAAATAGCAATTCAATTTAGAAAGTAATAGAAATATGAATATTATGAACAAGGGGAAACAATCTTGCCCTTTTTTTGTTTTCAAAAATACTTCATTCCGTTTATAAAATAAGTTGTCATAGGGTTGTAATATATAACGTGAGGAATGCAGTGTGGTGGCAGATGGCAACTAGACTTATTGTGGTGATCATTTTGCAGTGTATACAAATGTCAAATCACTACGTTATACACATGAAAATGAATATAATGTTGTATGTCTAATATACTTCAATGAAATTTAGTTCTAAGTGCAAACTTAAAATGTCCCTTTTATTTCTTCTTATTCTCTTTAGTAACTGTGGTGTCTTATTAATCATGTAAGATTACACAAAACTCATAGTTACTTGCTTTAATTTTCTGAGAAGTTGAGAAAGAATACGCACTACTTATAGTTGTGACTTTCAATGATTATTTCTTTTTAAAAGAACTTGATGAAAACAAAAGCAGACTCTGCAGTAGAAAACCTGTTTGCCTTTTTTCTTCTCCCTTGAGAATCTAAAGTTTCTTATTTGTTATAGTGAAATGTTTTCATGGTATCGCTTTTAAAAATTAAACTCAATATGGACATCTTTCTTAAAATAGGAAATAAAACTATATCTGAGAATGATTCTGCCACAGCTGCACCCAAAATGCCTGAATCAGCTCCTGTTTCAACTCCTGTTCCATCACATGAGTAAGTTATATTGGGATATTAGAGTTCTGTTAAAAGGGAGATATACTTGTACATAAAAAGGTACTTGTGATTTGTGGAAAATGAAAAACTCTGAAACATGAGACAGACATTCCACAGCCACTTAAAACATCTTTGAGTTGCTTTTTGTATACTGGCAGTTCACCATAGATAGACCAAATGTGCGTTACTTTGATATAGTGTTACTTTTATTATTTACAATACTTAATCTTTTCCTTACTGCAAATAATTAACTCTGCAGGTATAAGTTTAAGGACAAATTTTAAAGGCCTGTTTTTATAAAGTTCAGATTTAAAAGCCTTGATTATTTATATATCTGTGCTATGCCTAGAAAGCTATACAGGGTACCTGAAATACTTAGAGCAGTGATTTTTAAATGATGTGTTGGTCACACAGCTTACTCTTAAGAGTGTTCAGTTTCTGAAATTGAATGATATAGGTCTTTCCCCAGGTTGCAGTGGTTACTTTGGGCAGGGATATATATGCATCAGTCAGTCAGTGAGTTCAGTCATTCAGTAGTGTCCGACTCTTTGTGACCCCATGGACTGCAGTACACCAGTCTTCCCTGTCCATCACCAACTCGGAGCGTACTCAAATTCTGGTCTTTTCTAGACCTGAGGTAGAGGTGATTAAGGTTTGTACCTCAACCTCTGATCTAAAATAGATAGGCTCATTAATGATTTGGGTTATTGGGATAATCTGGTTATAGTTATTATAAATTTAGCTATGTATATTTCATTAGATATACTCCCTGTAAACTTTGATAGACATTTCTTTCAGAGGAACTCTACATAATAAGATAAGATATTTACATGAAACAGTTCAAGGTAATAAGTAATGAAACCTGCAGTGAGTATGCTTTTGAGCTGTAATTTCAAGGTACTATGTTAATTTTAAAATGATATTTTTGTGCTTTGAAGGGCACAGTATCAAATTTGTGTTTTCCTGAAATATAACATTATGTGTCACTGATTCCTAGATGGTCCTAAGAAATCTCTTTGGGATAGAAATTCTTGACGTTTCTAATTATCTGGATCTGTCTCGGTTTTGTAATTAGGTTCTTCAGTGACTAATACATAGTATGTCTTTATTTTTCAAAACTAAATTAATTTTATTTTACACACACACACACACACACATATACATATACCTCCTCGTGTGTGTGTGTATAAATATTTATTGAAAGATACCACATCTGGCTAATGTAGCAGTTTTTACTCTTCTGCTTTAGAGTTTTGTTTTTTAGTAGATATTCTTAACTTAACTTTCTTTACTTAATGTTTCTCCATGTATGTTTGTTTTAAATTCTTTTTGATGATTATATGGCAGTTCTCTGAAAAAAATAAAAGAATCCATGATATGGTATCACTCAGAAGTTTTTATGAAATGATAACTTACTTTCTTTTCCCAGGTTTGAGTTTCTTAAAGTGTAACTCTGACTAGAGTGTATACATAGTTGATAGGGCTTCCCTGGTGACTTGGATGATAAAGAATCTGCCTTCAATGTGGGAGATCTGAATTCAATCCCTGATCTTCCCTGGTTGGGAAGATTCCCTGGAGAAGGGCATGGCAACCCATTCCAGTATTCTTGCCTGGAGAATCCCCATGGACACAGGAGCCTGGCAGGCTACAGTCCATGGGGTCGCAAAGAGAAGAACACAACTGAGCGACTAAGCACAGCACATCACAAAGACAGTATAACTTAATTTTTACCAAATTAATTCAATTTAGTTGTAAGAAATAATGCTTAGAGACTATATACAGCTGTCTATATCTGTATCATCTGTTAAGGGAAGCTTAGCCTAATTATGTTTAATTTAGTCTGTTTACTATTTTGTTGTCAACAAAATGAAAGTCCAGCTTTTAGATATTGTCTTTTAAAAAAAATTTCTGTAGAAAAATATATTTTTTAAAAAAATGTGGACTATTTTTAAAGCCTTTATTGAATTTGTTATGATATTACTTTTGTTTTGTGTTTTGGTTTTTTGACTCTGAGCGTCTGTGATCTTAGGCTCCTGACCAGGGATTACACCCAAAGCCCTGCATTGTAAGGCAAAGTTCCAGTCAGTGGACTGCAAAGGAAGTCCCTAGATACTGTTTGTTTGTTTTTTTTTTCCTACTTTTGCTGTTGTGATATTAGACTTTCATTTAAAGACATTTCCTGGCAATTTTAGTAGTGTTTCACAGTAGGAAAATTTGCATATGAAGATTTCTTTCTGGTATTCAAGTAACTTTGTTTTTTCAAATTATACCTTTGTTGCTACAAAGCCTGCACCTGGAAATTCATTACCTTTGTCTTGGAAGGGACCACATATTATAATTTTCAACACTGTTCCCACCAGCTTGAATTCCCCACTCTTCCCTACTGGACACGCATACTCCAGATACCAAAGATAAGACTAAGTTAGTAACACTAGTAGTTTATTATTAGCCAGGATTTTCATTACAGTGGTTAAGTATTTAGCTTCAATAGCTGAAAATTAGCCTAGATAATACTGAGATTATTTGGGGGGAGTAGGGATATTTTCTTCTTTCTAGAGCAGATAATCCTCTGTGTGTGTGTATGTGTGTGTGTGTGTGTAATGCCACAGTGAAATTCCTCAAATCTCCATAGAGAAATGATCTTTGAGAAATCTGCAGGTGACCCTTGAATAATGGGTTTGAACTGTACAGATGTACTTACACGTGGATTGTTTCATTAGTAAATACTGCAGTACAGATGATCTCTGTTGGTTGAATCTCTGGATGCAGAACTAAAGTATAGAGGAACTGTGGATATGGAGGACAGGCTGTAAGTTACACAGTGTGTAAGGCCAGCAACTCTGACTTGCTGCATAAAGTTCAAGGGTCAACTGTAGGATGACTCTTGAAAGTAAGATATTCAGGCACAAAGTGCATTTGTAGTAAGAGTCCTGGCTTCTTGTTCTAACTGGGGCTTTCATAGCCCTTGGGTAGCTCAGTTTCTGATATAAGGGGTGATAAAGCTTGTGATATTGGTGAATATGGGAGGAACGGTACTATATTCACTAAATGGAAATATTCAGTAAAGGTACTATGTTCAGTAAATGGAAAATTCATGTAACAAACTTCTTAAATAGGGATTAAAGAAAAACTTGATTTGGTAAATACGATGATTTGAATCATCTGGCTTGTCACTTGATAGGTTATCTGTTACCATTCCTGAATAATACTGTTTTTATAATGAAAGTGATTTGAAGGATAGTAATTCATTCAAAGTAAATTTGAGTGCTTTCTGTACTTCCCCTTCTTTTTATCTTATGTGTGATACATTTATTTTCCTTAAGCATAATTATGGATATGTATTTCTAGGTTTGGAACCACTGAAGGACATGTACATGACACCGAGTCATCGTCACCAGACACTACAAAAGAAAGTCCCATTGTACAGCTAGTTCAAGAAGAAGAAGAGGAGGCAGGTCCTTCTACAGTGACCCTTCTGGGTAGTGGTGAACAAGAGGATGAAACATCACCTTGGTTTGAGTCAGAGACACAAATATTTTGCAGTGAACTGACCACAATTTGTTGTATTTCTAGTTTTACGGAATATATATATAAATGGTGTTCAGTTAGAGTTGCTCGTTATCGGCAACTCAGCAGAACTGCTCTGAGTAAAGAAAAAGAGTATCTTATGTCAGCTCAACCACCACGAGTACTTCCTGAAGAACCAGTGGGTGTTTCATTATTGCAGCCTCCAGGTGGAGAGCCAGACAGTGAGAATAAGGAAGAGGTAGCTGAAACCATTGTTTTAGATGATTTAAGTGGTGTGCTCCAGGAAGATTTGATTAATCACACTTTAGATGCAATTGAACTTGAACCAAGCCATCCTCAAACTCTTTCTCAGTCTGTTCTCTTAGATGTTACTCCAGAAATCAACTCATTATCTAAAACAGAAGTATCTGAGCCTGTTAAATATGAGGCAGGGCATTCACCATCACAAGTGATTCCCCAAGACAGTTCTGTTGAGGTTGATAATGAAACAGAAAAAAGGTCTGAGAGTTTTAGTTCTATAGAGAAACCAACTGTGATCTATGAAACAAAAATACTTGATAAAGTAATGGATAATGTTGTAAAAGAAGACATAAACTCCATGCGAATTACCACAAAGCTATCTGAAACAATAGCGCCACCTGTAAACACAGCTGCTATGCCAGATATTGAAGATGGGGAAGCCAAAGTGAACATAGCTGACACACCAAAGCAAATTTCCACTCCTGTTGTGGATTCTTCTTCATTACCTGAAGTAAAAGAAGATGAACAGTCTCCAGAAGATGTCCTTTTAAGAGGGTTACAGAGGACAGCTACAGATTTTTATGCTGAATTGCAAAACTCCTCAGATCTAGGATATGCTAATGGAAATCTTGTACATGGATCAAATCAAAAGGAATCAGTATTTATGAGACTTAATAACCGTATTAAAGCCTTAGAAGTTAACATGTCCCTCAGTGGTCGCTACCTGGAGGAACTTAGTCAAAGGTAAGCTTTCTTATGAATAAGCACAATCCACTTTGCACAGTGAGTTAAGTAGCAGAGTCTAATCTGACTAAAGGAAAGGATTTAATTATCTCATGATTCCTTGGTGGCTCAATGGGTAAGAACTTGCCTCCAATGCAGGAGACATGGGTTTAATCCCTGGGTCAGGAAGATCCCCTGGAGAAGGAAATGGCAACCCATTCCAGTATTCTTGCCTGGAAAATCCCATAGAAAGAGGAGTCTGGCAGGCTATAGTCCATAGGGTCGCAAGAGATCAGACACAGCTTAGCGGCTAAACAATGAATGTAATAGTAATAAGCAGCATTTTAGCTGGAGAGAGAAACTTATTTGGATGTTGGTCAGTAATTTTAAGAAGTAATTTCCATTTTTAGAAATACTAAGTGACATAATAAATTTGAATTATCTATATTAGTTTCTCCTTTTTCCTGTTGCTTAACTTTAGCTACTTTTGTTGTTTGATTCCCAGAGCAGTCATGGAAAAATTAAAGTTTATAGACCTTAAAGCTCTTTGTGGAACTTGACTAGGTTGATTAGGCAACATTTGAACTCTTTCAGCAAGTATCCAGAATCCTAGTCCTAGTTGTAATAATTTAACTTCTTGTGCTTATAAAATGCCAGAGGCAATGTCAGTTTGCTTATGCAATGATGAAGACCCCTGGCACAGTTCTCCACTTTTTAAGCCAATTTTTGTTATTGTTGTTGTTCCTTAAGTGTGATTGTTCCTTAGGACTTTTCCAACATTTTGTAACCACAAGGAGCTCAGTGCCCAGAATTTCGGAAGTACTACCTTTTCCTAATTCTCCTAAATTAAAATGCTACTAATGATATGTCCCTGAAGTCATTCAGTTCAGTTCAGTTCAGTTGCTCAGTCATGTCCGACTCTTTGTGACCCCATGAACCACAGTAGGCACCCCTCCCTGTCCATCACCAACTTCTGGAGTCCACCCAAACCCATGTCCATTGAGTCGATGATGCCATCCAACCATCTCATCCTCTGTGGTCCCCTTCTCCTCCTGCCCTCGATCTTTCCCAGCATCAAGGTCTTTTCAGATGAGTCAGCTCTTCGCCTCAGGTGGCCAAAGTATTGGAGTTTCAGCCTAAAAATCATTATTATATGCTAAAAGATATTAATTCTTAATTCACGCATATAATTTATTGGCAAATTATATGTGGGTGTGTGTGCATGCTTGCACCATACTTACTCAAGCCTCTCCTCACTCCCACCCTTTTTGCCCCCACTACAAGAACCACTGAAAAAAATTGAGGTGTAACATTATATTATTTCAGGTATAACAATGATTTGCTATTTGTATAATGATTACCACAGTAAATCTGTTAATATGATCACCATGTAGTTACAGGTTTTTTCCTAGTGATAAGTTTTAAGATCTACTCTATTAACAATTTTGAAATAGACAATATAGTATTATCAACGGTAGTCAACATGCTATACGTTATATTCTTATTCAGTTCAGTTCAGTTGCTCAGTTGTGTCCAACTCTTTGTGACTCTTTGTGGACTGCAGCATGCCAAGCCTCCCTGTCCATCACCAACTCCTAGAGCTTACCCAAACTCATGTCCATTGAGTCAGTGAGGCCATCCAACCATCTCATCCTCTGTCGTCCCCTTCTCCTCCTGCCCTCAATCTTTCCCAACATCAGGGTCTTTTCCAATGAGTCAGCTCTTTGCCTCAGGTGGCCAAACTATTGGAGTTTCAGCTTCAACATCAGTCCTTCCAATGAACACCCAGGACTGTTCTCCTTTAGGATAAACTGATTGGATCTCCTTGCAGTCCAAGGGACTCTCAAGAGCCTCCTCCAACACCACAGTTCAAAATCATCAGTTCTTCGGCACTAAGCCTTCTTTATAGTCCAACTCTCACATCCATACACGACCACTGGAGAAGCTATAGACTTGACTAGATGGATCTTTGTTGACAAAGTAAATGTCTCTGCTTTTTATTATGCTGTCTAGGTTGGTCAGAACTTTCCTTCCAAGGAGCAAGTGTTTAATTTAACGGCTGCAATCACCAACTGCAGTGATTTTGGAGCCCCCAAAAATAAAGTCAGCCACTGTTTCCACTGTTTCCCTATCTAATTGCCATGAAGTGATAGGACCAGCAGCCATGAAATTAAAAGACGCTTACTCCTTGGAAGGAAAGTTATGACCAACCTAGACAGCATATTAAAAAGCAGAGACATTACTTTGTCAACAAAGATCCGTCTAGTCAAGGCTATAGATTTTCCAGTGGTCGTGTATGGATGTGAAAGTTGGACTGTGAAGAAAGCTGAGCACTGAAGAATTGATGCTTTTGAACTGTGGCATTGGAGAAGACTCTTGAGAGTTCCTTGGATTTCAGGGAGATCCAACCAGTCCATCTTGAAGGAGATCAGTCCTGGGTGTTCATTGGAAGGACTGATGTTGAAGCTGAAACTCCAATACTTTGGCCACCTGAGGCGAAGAGCTGACTCATTGGAAAAGACCCTGATGCTGGGAAAGGTTGACGGCGGGAGAAGGGGACGAGAGGACGAGGTGGTTGGATGGCATCATCGACTCAGTGGACGTGGGTTTAGGTGGACTGCGGGAGTTGGTGATGGACAGGAAGGCCTGGCATGCTGCGGTGCATGGGGTACCAAGGAACCAGACACGACTGAGCAACTGAGCAGAACTGGACTGGTGGGACCGGATGCCATGATCTCGGTTTCCTGAAGTTGAGCTTTAAGCCACCTTTTTCACTCTCCTCTTGCACTTGAATCAAGAGGCTAAGCAGAGTGACAATATACAGCCTTGACCAACTCCTTTTCCTATGTGGAACCAGTCTGTTCCATGTCCAGTTCTAACTGTTGCTTCCTGACTGCATATAGGTTTCTCAAGAGGCAGGTCAGGTGGTCTGGCATGCCCATCTCTTGAAGAATTTTCCACAGTTTGTTGTGATCCACATAGTCAAAGGCTTTGGCATAGCCAATAAAGCAGAAATAGATGTTTTTCTGGAACTCTTGCTTTTTCGATGATCCAATGAATGTTGGCAATTTGATCTCTGGTTCCTCTGCCTTTTCTAAAACCAGCTTGAACATCTGGAAGTTCACGGTTCACAAATTGCTGAAGCCTGGCTTGGAGAATTTTGAGCATTACTTTGGTAGCGTGTGAGATGAGTACAATTGTGCAGTAGTTTGAGCATTCTTTGGCATTGCCTTTCTTTGGGATTGGAGTGAAAACTGACCCTTTTCCAGTGCGGTGGCCACTGCTGAGTTTTCCAAATTTGCTGGCATATTGAGTGTAGCACTTTCACAGCATCATGTTTTAGGATTTGAAATAGCTCTACTGGAATTCCATCACCTTCACTAGCTTTATTTGTAGTGATGACTTCCTAAGGCCTACTTGACTTCACATTCCAGGATGTCTGGCTCTAGGTGAGCAATCACACCATTGTGATCATCTGGGTCATGAAGATCTTTTTTGTACAGTTCTTTTGTGTATTCTTGCCACCTCTTCTTAATATCTTCTGCTTCTGTTAGGTCGAAACCATTTCTGTCCTTTATTGAGCCCATCTTTGCATGAAATGTGCCCTTGGATCTCTAATTTTCTTGAAGAGATCTCTAGTTTTTCCCATTCTATTATTTTCCTCTATTTCGTTGCACTGATCACTGAGGAAGGCTTTCTTATCTCTCCTTGCTATTCTTTGGAACTCTGCATTCAAATGGGTATATCTTTCCTTTTCTTCATTACGTTTAGTTTCTCTTCTTTTCATAACTATTTGTAAGGCCTTGTCAGACAACCTTTTTGCCTTTTTGTGTTTTGTTTGTTTGTTTTTCATGANTAGTATGTCGATGTTCACTCTTGCCATCTCCTGTTTGACTACTTCCAATTTGCCTTGATTCATGAACCTGACATTCCAGGTTCCCATGCAATATTGCTCTTTACAGAATCGGACCTTGCTTCTCCCATCCACAACTGGGAGTTGTTTTTGCTTTGGCTCCATCCCTTCATTCTTTCTGGAGTTATTTCTCCATTGATCTCCAATAGCATGTTGGGCACCTACCTACCTGGGGAGTTCATCATTCAGTGTCCTATCTTTTTGCTGTTTCATATATTCTTATTACTTCATCATTTTAAGTTGTACCCTTTACCCACCTCTTCCCCCTGCAATTGACAATCACCAGTCTGTTCTCTGTATCTATGAGTTTAAGATTTTTGTTTTTAATTCCACATGTAAGTGCGATCATATGATATATGTCCATCTCTGACTTGTTTCACGTAGCATCATGCCCTCAAGGTCCATCCATGTTGTCACAAATGGCAAAACTTCCTTCTTTTTTATGGCTGCATAATATTCCATAGTATACACATACCACGTTTCTTGATCCATTCTTTTGTTGATTAGTTTGCTTCCACTTCAGGGCTATTGTACACAATGCTGCAGTGAATATGGGGATGCAGGTATCTTTGCAGGATAGTGTTTTTTGTTTCCTTCAGATAAATGCTCTAAAGTGGAATGGCTAAGTCATATGGTTCCTGTTTTAAATTGTTTGAGATACCACCATACTGTTTCCTGTAGAGTCTACACCAGTTTACATTCCTACCAACTGTACAAGGGTTCTTGTTTCTCTACATCCTCTCCAACATGTTATTTTTTGTCTTTTTGATAATAGCTATTTTAATAGATGGGAGGGGGTGATAACTCATTGTAGTTTTGATTTTCATGTCCCTTATGATGAGTATCTTTTCATCTTCTTCCATCTATTTGTTTTCTTTGGGAAAATATTCAGATTCTCTGTCAATTTTTAAATGGCTTGTTTTTTTCTGTTGAGTTGTATGAATTCTGTATGTACTCAATATATTGGATATTAACCCCTTATAAGATTAATTAATGGCTTGCATATATTTTCTCCCGTTTGGTAGGTAGCCTTTTCATTTTGTTGATGGTTTCTTTTGCTGTGTAGCTTTTTAGTTTTTGTTTTTGGGGTTAAATCCAAAAAACATTTCTATGACGGAATTCAAGGAACTTACTGCCTGTTCTAGGAGTTCTGTTTCAGTTTTTACATTTAAGCCTTATATACATTTTGAGTTTTTTGTGTATGGTGTAAGATAGGGGTCCAGTTTCTGTTGCTTGTGGGTATTTGGTTTTCCTAGCACCATTTATTGAAGTGACTGTCCTTTCCTCATTATGTATTCATAGATCTTTTGTTATAAATTGACTGTGTATTTGACTAGTAAATCTTCTATAGCAACAAGGAGCATAGAATTGTTGTTGAGGTAGCAAATACCTCAAGGGACCTCTTTATTTTACCTTTATAAGTTTTCCTTTATTGCACAGAATTCAGTGAGAGTCATTTTCAGAAATATGGCTTTATCTCATATGTTGAAAGGAGAAGGCAGTGGCACCCCACTCCAGTACTCTTGCCTGGAAACTCCCATGGACAGAGGAGCCTGGTAGGCTGCAGTCCATGGGGTTGCAAAGAGCCAGACGTGACTGAGCAACTTCACTTTCACTTTTCACTTTCATGCATTGGAGAAGGCAATGGCACCCACTCCAGTGTTCTTGCCTGGAGAATTCCAGGGATGGTGGGGCCTGGTGGGCTGCCATCTTGGGGTCGCACAGAGTCAAACACGACTGAAGCTACTTAGTGGCATATGTTGAAATCAGAAATATATTTCTGATAATAAATTAGTAAATAAGAAATTAAAACCAATTTAAATCAATTCTTACTCCATAGGTACCGGAAACAAATGGAAGAAATGCAAAAGGCTTTCAATAAAACAATAGTGAAACTTCAGAATACTTCAAGAATAGCAGAGGAGCAGGTTGGTCATCTTCATGTCTTACTTTTTACATAAAGTTCCATTGAATTTTATAGGCTCTGTCTGGTTAGAAGGATCAGTAATGTTTGTTCACCTTTTCCCTGGTAGTTGATGATTACTCTGTAATACAATGCTTTCTAGCCCCTAGTATATACCCAAGAGAAAATTTTCTTGAGCATTATTCATGTTACATTTCAAGATTTGTATGGTATGTATATATATGTGGGTAGAAGTGTAGTGGACTTTTTTGAAATTTTGTTAAACTCTAAAATCATTTGTGGGTTTCTATATAGACAATTTTTTTGTTTGTAAGTAAGAACGGCTCTAGTTCATTTTAATCCTTGTACTTCTTTCTTGTTTTCTCTTATCTCTTATTTAGAGCTATACAGTGATGTAATAGGACTGGTGACAGTAGCCGTTTCCCTGTCTTGTTGATTTTAAGGGATTGATTTCTGTATTTTACCATTAAATGTGACGTTCATGAATAATTTTTTTTATGGTTTGTTACCATGATGAAGAAATTTTATACTTTTCTAAAGAAATTTTGGGACTAAAGGATGATGAAATGAGGTAAAGAAGTCTCAAGTTGCAGAGTTGCATCTTACTCTGAATTTGTGACACATAATTGTAGTTCCAAGTAAAGTTCTTCCAGCCTGCCTTTTTTTTTTCTAGTTGAGGTTTGAAAGTTATTTGCATATTCTAAGTACAAGTTCTTTATCAGAGACAGGCTTTGCAAATATTTTTTCCCAATCCATTACTTGTTTTCTCATTCTCTTAAAAAAGATACCTTTTAAAGAGCAGAATTTGTTAAAGCCGTTTGCCTGTTTTCTCTTTGCTACAGAAACTTCGCCTAACCCAAAGTCACAAAGATTGTTTGTCTGTGTTTTCTTTTGAAATTTCTATATTTTTAGTTTTACAGTTGGTTTATGATCTATTGTAAATTCTATGTGTTAGTGTTATAAAGTATAGATTAAAGTGCTTTTTTGTGAGGGCTAGGGGATTGAGAAAAGTGAATATTCCTTTCTTCCAGCATCATTTGTTGAAAAGACTGTCTTTTCTCCACTGGATTTTCTTTGTACTTATTTTAAGGCAATTCTCCATATACATGTGGCTGTGTTTCTAGGCTTCTCTTCTGTTTTGTTCATCTACTTGTCTGTCTTTTTGTTTATACTACACTGTTGTGATGGCTAGCTATATAGGAACTCTTGAAACCAGATAGCATGAATCCTCCAACTTTGCACTTCCTTTCCAAAATTGTTTTGGCTAATCTGGATTTGACTAACACAGATTTTAGAATCAATTTTTCAGTTGCTACCAGAAACAAACAAAAACCTGTTTGGATATTGATTGGGTTTATGTTGAATTTATAGATCAATTTGGAGAGTTGACGTTTTAATAGTCTTAAGTCCTCTGTCCCATGAACACAGTATTTATTTAGTTCTTTATTAATTTTAATATTTCCCTCTATATTTTCTGTTTGCTTTCTGTGTAAGTCTATGTTTTATGAAAGATTGTTTAAGTACTTTTTAAATAATCTTGTGTACCATTAGCAAACACAGATTTTAGAATCAATTTTTCAGTTGCTACCAGAAACAAACAAAAACCTGTTTGGATATTGATTGGGTTTATGTTGAATTTATAGATCAATTTGGAGAGTTGACGTTTTAATAGTCTTAAGTCCTCTGTCCCATGAACACAGTATTTATTTAGTTCTTTATTAATTTTAATATTTCCCTCTATATTTTCTGTTTGCTTTCTGTGTAAGTCTATGTTTTATGAAAGATTGTTTAAGTACTTTTTAAATAATCTTGTGTACCATTAGCACTGTTGGAAGTAAATCTTGATTAGAAGTGTTAACCAATATCATAAATTTAATAATTTGTCCTTTAAAACTATCTACAGTTTATCAGTGTTTATCAAATGTGAGTCAAAAGAAATAGTTTAATGACTCACATTCAGCATTTTAAAAAGATGAAATAGGATAGAAAGTACCACAGTGGATCACAGTGAGGGAAGTAAGTGAAACTTTTTGTTACAGTTTTATACATCCACCTACTCTCCATCCCCACTCACCCCCATACATAGTCAAGACTTAAAACTTACTTAAATGTAAAGTTGAAATATTCAACTTTAGAATCATAAATGGCTATGTAGATATTTCATATAAGATCCTAAATTAAAGTGTTAGATTTCCTTGACTTCCTGCCGCCTTCTTTTCCTTCTTCCAGTTTCCTAGTGAACACACACTTTCAGCAGTCTGCTTAGTGCAGGTTCATGCCCATGAGCATTCTGCATAAGCTCCTGTAATATGCATGTGAGTGACATTTCAAATAAAGACGTGTGTTCATTATAAGTGTCTAAAATTCTGATAGATAGGTGTTCTTGATGAAGTTCTTTTCACTGGTGATAACCTAGCTTTGATTAGATGATCCACTGTCGTTTTCTGACTGTGTGACTTCCTAAGTTTCACCCTATCATGCTCTGAAATAGAACTTTTAAAACCTTCTTGGTATGAGCCTGCTTTGTATCCAGAAACATACTTGAAAAATTTTTCAATATGTCTTTATATTGACTACTTTGGTTTAGAAAAATCACACTTGACAAAATGACAGTTTTGCAGATAGCTGGTTATATACTGTTTTACACATACAGAGCCCACATTAACTTGAGAAGTAGTTTATTAGAATTTGCTAGGCAATATTCTACATGGTGGCAGTGAATGGCAAAAGGTGTTTTTGTTTGCTTGGGTTGAGGAGGAAGGTTGAATAACCTTAGATTCTTAAGGGTTTTAGATTTTTTTTAAATTTCTGGTCAGATTTATAATATTCATTCACTAAGAACTACCTATTAATATGTCACCCTGCCTTGAGGAATTTACAGTTTTTCTAGGTTATTTTATTTGAATTTATAATGTAGCTAATGTGTACATGAAACACAAAGGAAAATATTTATTTCTTCCTTTATTATAGGATCAGCGGCAAACTGAAGCCATCCAATTGCTGCAAGCACAGCTGACCAACATGACACAGCTTGTTTCAAATTTATCAACAACAGTAGCAGAATTAAAACATGAGGTAATTGTTATTGATGGTACTGAGGAAACAGTATCATAAAGGTTGGCTTTGTATCTAAGAACTTTAATACAAGAAGATTGTCATTTATAGAGAACTTTTTCAGAAAACCAGAATGTGGTAGTTTAAAGTTATGGAAATACATTAATTATTATAATGCTTTGGAAAACATAGCTTAGATCATAGCTTAGGTCTTACCTACAATACAGTTATAAAGCAGTTCTATTAGGCCTTTTGAAAACCATTGGTAGTTGTAATATATACTTCATTTTCAGTTCAGAAAGGCTTATTATTAAGTTGCTTGCTGCTGCTCAGTGTGTCCAGCTCTGCGACTCCATGAACTAGAGCCCACCAGGCTCCTCTCTCCATGGGGTTTTCTAGACTAGACTGGAGTGAGTTGCCATATCCTCCTCCAGGGGATCTTCCCAACCCAGGGATTGAACCCTTGTCTCTTGCATTTTCTGCATTGGCAGGTAGATTCTTTATTTACCACTGAGCCACCTGGGAAGCCCCCTTAAGCTGCTTAATGAAACAAACTTTTCATTGATTTAAGAAGCATTTATTGCAACACAAGTGTGTGTCAGGCATGAACTGTCCAATCCTTGGTTTAGGCAAACAGCAGGCAGTAGCCCCTGGTAGAGAATGACACGTTTATGTGTGGACTGGTGGCGCTCTAAGTGTTGCTGCTTTAGCTCAAGTGGTGTTGGAAGGCTTACCCGAGGAAGTAGCGTTAGAACTGAGTGCTCAAGAGAAGTTAGCATCCACACAGAGCTTGGAGTCAGAACAAGCCTGTTGGTAACAGAAGTAGGACAAAGGGGCTGTGCTTAAAAACAGTGTAATGTGTTTGGGGTCGGAAGGAAGGCTGGTGTGCAGTACATGACAGACATCATTCCACCTTCGTTCGTGGAGAGCTACCTCATCCTCGGATTCTGTAATTTGCACTGTGGCCTAGCATTCTTGTGGGTTTATGCGCTTAGCCCATGAAGCCAAGTGCATAGTTTCTAATGTTTTGCTTGATAATTAATTTTGCAACAAAGATCTTAATTCACCAAAAAAAAAAAAAAAGGGAAGAATAAAGCTGGTGTAGCTGGACCAGAGTGAATGTGAGAGGTGAGGGTAAGAAATGAGTTCAGGAAATCGGCAGAGACCTGATCATGTAGCCCTTTGTAGGCAGTTTAGAGTTTGAATTTTATTCTCATCATTGCAAGTCATTGGAAAGTATTAAGTAAAGAAGTAACATGGATCATTTCATCAACAACACTTTGAGAAATCCCTACTTGTTGTTCTGTGGAAAATTGCTTCTTAGAGACCATCTAGAGTGCAGGTAGGGAGGAGACCAATTAAGGAAGTGATTGAAATAAACTGAATGAGGTGATGTTGGCTTGGTTTAGGATTTTAGGAGTGGGGAGTAGTGTGGAGTTGCTAAACTCAGGATATATTTAAGAGATAGAAGGACAAGCTTTTTGGGAATTTGGATGTAGGTCATAAGGAATTAAGGGTGATCCTTAGGCTTAAATCACAGGGTGATGGATGGTTTAGTTTTGTATGAGAAAGGTGGGAGCATTTTTTTTTCTCACTCAAAAGGATAGTACAAATGATAAAAAATGAAATATATGTGGCAGAATGTAAGATTGGAGAACATAGGTGAAAGGCATACATATATTCATCGTACTGTTTTTAAAACTTTTCCACGGGTTGGAAAATTTTTAAAGAATGAGAGGAGGAAAGAAGAAAAAGGAAAATGTTGCCTTTGTAGTACATTTTCAAAGGACTTGCCTTGCATTTATGATTTTGAAGAACTTTGAAAAAAATGTTTAAAATGGTTTGTCCTTTGAACTTTAGATTTCAGTGTTTTTTCCTAATATGATTTTCAAATTGTTACTAAGCTCTCTTCTCATCTCAGGTTTCAGATCGACAGAGCTATCTTGTCATATCTTTGGTTCTCTGTGTTGTCTTGGGACTCATGCTTTGTATGCAGCGTTGTCGAAACACTTCTCAATTTGATGGAGATTATATTTCAAAACTTCCTAAAAGTAATCAGTATCCAAGCCCTAAAAGGTAAGTCAGCATTATTTCACAATTTTCCTCTTATTTGAGAAACTTGAGCAAGTGAAAGATACTGAGATTATTTCTTTCCCCATATGATTATCTTGAAACCAAAATGTTAAAAACTTGGAACTAGTGAGAGGGTCCTGTGCCTGGAAGGTTCTGTAGACTCTGATAGAGAAAACCCTAAGTACATAAAAAACCTATGTAATGGTTGTGAAAGATACTTCAGTGTGGAATTCAAAGGGGGAGGAGGAGAATAGGTATTTTAATATAGCACCTTTTAGAGAATAATTGGTGAAATTTTTTTTTACATGTTTTATCTATAACTGGAGTGTTACCTTAGAGATAAGTCCTATATGGCATGTACAGTTTTCTAGCATTTACCTAACCCCAAATACAGAGTAAATTATATTTATTTTACTCATCATTCCCATTGTTGATTTTTCTTAATGTTAGGTGTTTTTCTTCATATGATGATATGAGTTTGAAAAGGAGAACTTCATTTCCACTCATCAGATCCAAGTCTCTACAGTTAACTGGGAAAGAAGGTAGATTTTTGTGCATATATAACATGTATATAGAAAAGTGAATCTAGCTTCCTTCTAGAACAAGTATAATGTCAATGTTGTGTTGGAGACCGTCCGCAACTGAACAGTGGGTGTGAGTGGCCTTTGTGCGATGTGGAAGCCACTACCATTTCCATACTTTATCTTTGTTCCTGAAAGCCCAGAGGGTGGGACAGAGGGGGGCTTAGTTTAATTAGCCATTAATTAGCCATTGATTGCCTGTTTGCACATGCTCCTGTTTAGAAGTATTTCTTTTTAGAAAGGGGTGTTTGAGAAAGTTCAGCAGATATGGAAAACCTGAATGTGCTCCCATAGTATCCTGTGCTTATCTGCCTCCTCTTCCTATACAGGTAGGACCCCTTTTGTCTCTAGGACTGTGAGGCACTTTATGAAAAATAAATCTTTTTCTTTTTTACAGTCCAAGGTCTAAAATAATATTCCATAGTCTAACACTTGATGAATACTTAAATTTAATAAATGAATGAATGTGTACTGAGTGGCTTTCATATATCAGTACTTTTTAATAATTAGTACTGTAATTAGTGCTGAGACATATCTTTATAGCAATATTAAAATAATTAATTGTATATTTCAGCTAATGCTTTCTTAATAATCATTGGATTCTCTTTCTTTAGGATTTAGTAACTGAGCAGTGTGTTTTGATTGATTAAATCATTCAGGCAATCATTCCTGTGCTGCTCTGGTTTATTGTTACTATGAAACTTTACGGACTTAATCCATTACATGGGTGTTTACTTAAAACTAGTAAATTTCTTCCTACTTCTTGCTCTTTTTTTTTTCCTTTTGGCTGATATGTCCTTATATAATTGAGTTTTTTTTAATGAAGTATAATTTGTACAGGATTTTATACTGAATCATTTATAAAGTTTGGTGGATTTTCACAAACCACACGTGACTGTGTGACCATCACCCAGATTAAGAAGTACAGCATTATCTAGCACCCCGAAACTTCCTTGTGCTCCTTAGTCATTACCCATTTCCTCTCAGTAGAGTCATTGCATATTTCGGTATTGTAAGATTCACCATGTCGTTGAGTGTAGTTGTAGTTAGTGTTGCCTTATGCAAACATACTATTCATTATTCGTTTCCATTGGATTATTTTCCTGTATACACACATCTGTGGGATATATAGCAGAAATGGAATTACTGGATCATAAGATTCTGTCTACTCCACTTTAGTAAATACTACCACACAGTTTGCCAAGAATGTTGTGTGAACATTCAGCTGTTTTTTAGAGTTCCATTTGTTCCACATCCATATTAAGATTTAACTTTTAGTATTGTTGATGTTTTAGCTGTATTTGTGTGATTATGAAATACCAATATGTTGAGGTGTTTTTCCTTCTCGGTATTTCTAATCCCATTCTAAATTAGTTGAAAGCCTGACTGTTTCTCTTCTTTTTATGTAACTCTTCCAGGCCAGGTAGAAATATAGCCTTTTGTACCTGCTAGTAATATTACTTATATTTTAAACAACTGTATCATCTTGGTTCATCTTTATAATTTAAAAAGTTGAGTACAGTAGTCAGGAAACTAATTCTGATTCTGCTATTCATTAATTCATTTATTTCTTCTCCTAATTTGAATTAAATATCTTCTTATGACATTTACTGTTGTCTACTTTGATTTTAGCCATCTTTGTACTTGCCTTATTTTTAATTCCAAACTCTATGAGAAGGGTCCATTTCTTATTTTGTTTTCTTATTGTATTAAAAAAAAAAACATAAAATTTNAAAAAACATAAAATTTACCATCTTGAAATTTAAGTTTCTCTTAGAAATTTAATTACTATATATATACTTTAGTAATGTTTAGTTTGTTCATAGTGATGTGAAACAGGTCTCCAGAAGTTTTTCATTTTGTAAATCTGGAACACTGTATATATTAAATAACTGCCTTTTTCCCCTTCCTCCCAGCCCCTGGTGTCACCATCAATCTGTTTTCTGTTCTTGTGAATTTGAATACTTCAGATACCTTACATAAGTGAAATCATATATTATTCATCTTTCTCTGACTGGCTTATTTTACTTAGCATAATGTCCTCAAGTTTCATCCATGTTGTAACATGTGACAGGATTTCTGTTTAAAGACTGAATAATAATATGTTGTGCAGATAGATACTATACTTTGTTTATTCATCTGTTGATGGGCACTTCGGTTGCTTCTGCCTCTTGGCTATTGTGAAATAATGCTGCTGTGAACATGAGTGTGCAAATATGTCTTTAAGTCCTTGCTTTCAGTTCTGGATATGTAGTTGACCCTTGAACAGTGCTGGAGTTAGGGCCACCGAATCTATACAGTTGAAAATACGTGTACAATTTATAGTTATCTCTCCATATCCATGGTTCCTCCATTTTTGAGGTTCTGCATCATGGAGTCAGCCAACCACATATTATGTAGTACTGTAGTATTTACTGTTGAAAAAAATTCCACATATAAATAGACTCACATATCCATGTATAAGTAGACTTCAAACCCATGTTGTTAGAGGGTCAGCTGTGTACTCAAGCGTGATTGCTGAATCATATGGTAGTTCTGTTTTTTGAAGAACCTTTACAGTGTTTTCCATAGTGCTTGGCATTATGCTTCCACCAACAGTGCATAGTGGTTCCAGATTTCTCCACATCCTCACCAATACTTGTTTTCTGTTTTGATAGTAGCCATCCTGATGGGTGTGTGGTGATAACCTCGTTCTGCTTTTGGTTTGCATTTCTCTGACGATTAGTGATGTTGATCATCTTTTCATATGCTTGTTGGCCATTTGTAAATCATCTTTGAAGAAATGTCTATTCAAATCCTTTGCTCATTTTTAAACCAGGTTAATTTTTGCTTAATTGTAGGAGTTCTGTATATTCTGGATATTAATCCTGCATCAAGTATATGATTCACAGATACACTCTTGCATTTTGTAGGTTGCATTTTCACTCTGATGATTTTGTCCTATGATGGACAAAAACTTTTTAAGTTTGATGTAGTCCTCTTTGTCTGTTTTTGCTTTTGTTGCTTGTACTTTAACTAGCACATTCAAGAAATCATTGCCAAGGCCAGTGTTATAAAGCTTTTATAACTTTTTGGAAAAAGAAACTTTGTAACACTGGCCTTGGTTGTGACATTTAAAGTACAAGCAACAAAAGCAAAAACAAAGAGGACCACATCTATTTTGAGTTAATTTTTGTATATGATGTAGGATAAGGGTTCACCTTCATTCTTTCGCATGTGGATATCCAGCTTTCTAGCGCTGTTCGTTGACGAGACTGTTCATTCCCCATTGAATGGTCTTGGCACCCTTGTTGAAGGTTATTTGACCATTTGTGTGAAGGTTTATTTCTGGACTGTTTTTTCCCCCTGTGGTTCTGTATGTCTGTCTTTATACCAGTACTGTTTTGACTACTGTGTTTGAAATCAGGCAGTGTGAGTCCTATAACTTTTTCTTTTTCACAATTGCTTTGCTGGTTTAAGGTGTTTGGGATTTGATATGAATTTTAAGATGCATTTCATTAAAAAAAAAAAAAGCTATTGGAATTTTGATAGGGCTTATGCTTAATCTGTAGATCGTTTTGGTAGTGTATGGACATCTTCACAACATGAAGTCTTCCAGTCATGAACATGAGATGTTGTTCAGTTTGTTTGTACCTTCTTTAATTTCATCAGTGTTTTATAGATTATACTTAGATTTGCATCTCTGACTTTTGTTGACCATCCAAGTAGACCTAAACTGTTTTGATTTTTGTAATGCATTTTTGTTGTGAAATATGTGAAATACCAAAAAGTGCATGAAACTGAAATGTACAACATGCAGAGTAATTATAAAGCAAACACCTGTGTAACTAACACCCAGATCAAGAATCAGCAAGACCAGCACTTCTGGTATTGCTTTGTGTAGAAGTAACTATCTTGATTTTTTAATTAGTTGTCATCTTCATTTTCATGTTTTACCATCAGTGTTTGTGTTTCTCAGCAATATAATTGGATTTTTGCCTGGTTTTGAGCTTTTGATAAATGAAATTATATCATATATACTCTTTTTTCCTTCTTCAGCATTCTATTTGTAAGGTTCATGTACATAATTGTACTTGATTTTCAATATTGTATAGTATTTCAGTAACTGGCTAAATTACAATCAATGTAAGTTATCCATTCTGCTGTGTTATTTACAGTTTGGGACTATTACAGATAATGCTGGTGTAAACATTCCCTTTGTTTGTATATAGGCAGAGAGTTGCATAAGTTTCTGTAGGAATATTTTTGTTGTTGTGTTGCTAAGTCATTTCCTATACTTTTGCAAGCCCATGGATTCTTGCAAGCCTACCAGTCTCCTCTGTCCATGGGACTTCCCAGACAAGAATACTGGAGTGGGTTACCATTTCCATCTGGGGTGGAGGGAGTGGGGGATGGAATCTTTCTGCCCCAGGAGTTGAAGCTGCCTGCTTGGCAGGCTTATTCTTTACCTCTAAGCCACCTGGGAAGCCCCTTCTAGGAATATGACCTAGATGTAAAATTGCTGAATTGTAGAGTATGCTAATCTATAAGTTACAAGATAATGGCATACTTTTCCAAAGTGGTCATATCAGTTTATCCTTCCACCAGTACCATGAGAATTTCCATTTTCTACACTTTTGCCAGCGCACAGTCAGAATTGTCAAGTTTTAAAGTGTTTGTTAACCTCATTTCAGTTATAATTTGCATTTACCTGATTACTATTGAAGTTGAGCATGCTTACTTAGGCCTTTTAATCATTTGACTTTCCTGGACATTGAAATTTTTGCCTGTTCTTTTATTTGGTTGTTTATCTCTTTCCTGTTGGCTTACAGTTATTTTTAAAATTTGTATCCTAATTGTTAGTTTGTTAATGTTGCAGATAATCTTATTTCACTCTTGAGGCTATATATTTTATTTTCTTTTACATGGAGTCTTTTTAAATAAGAAAAAGAAGCTCTTAATTTTAATGTAATCAAACTTATGGAATTTTTTTTCCTGGTGTGGTTAGTGCTTCTTCTGTGTTGTTTAAACAGATTTTTGTTTTGTTTTGTTTTTTCTGTTTATGGATGATATTCTTTTATAGTTCTAGTGTTTGGTTTTTATTTTTAGATTTCTAAGATACCTGGAATTGATTTTTTTGTATGTGGTTTTAGGTAGGGAATCCATTGTAAAATTTGTATGAAATTTAGTTGTTTTAGGTTGCTCGGCCATTACTGGGTCTTTGTTTCCATGTAAATTCAAAATCATTTATTAAGTGCTTCATTGAAAAATTATTAGGCTTTTGGTTGATTACATTGACTCTACATATCAATTTGGGAAGAACATAGCATCTCTGTATATTCCAAAAAAGTCAAACTTTTGAAAGTTTTATTTCTAGAATATTTTTTGATGCTGTTGAAAATTGTGTTTTATGTGTGTTTGTGTTTATTGCTGGTATGTAGAAACGCAGTGGATTTTGGTGCTATTGACATTTGCCATATTCTTTGATGCTCTGCTTGCTGGATCTTCAGATAGAGGAGTGTTAAAGTCTCCAGCTATAATAGTAGGTTCATCTGTTTCTCCTTGTAGTTCTGCCAGTTTTTGCCTCATGTATTCTGCTATTCTGTGAGATGCATACACATTAAAGATTGTTGTGCTTTTTGGATAATGGACCCCATTATCATCATGAAATATCCCTCTTTATCCTGAATAAATTTCCTTGCTCTGAAGTTTACTCTCTCTGAAATTAATATGCCATTTCTGCTTTCTTTAGATTTGTGTTAGCATGGTATATCTTTTTTCATCCCTGTGCCTTTAATCTATATGTATCTTTATATTTAAAGTGGACTTCTTATTAGCAACATATGGTTGAATCTTGTTGTTTGATCCACTTTTACAGTCTTATAAATTGGTATATTTAGGCCATTAAAGTTTAAAGTGATATTTATCCAACTATATTTGCTGTATTTGTCACTGTTTTCTGTTTGTTGCCCTCATTCTTTATTCCTGTTACTATCTTCCACATTTTTTCTGTCTTTTGTGTTTTAACTGAGCATATTTTATGGTTTCATTTTTTTCCTTTCATAGCATATGTTAAAAAATTATGAATTTTTTTTTAGGGTCCCAGAGTTTACAGTATACATTTACTGCTAATACAAGTCCACTTTCAAATAACACTATATTACTCTAGAGGTAGTACATATATTTTATAATAACAAAATATTTCTAATTCCTCCCTTCCATCTCTTGTATCAGTGCTGTCATTCTTTTTATTTTTACCTAATCTTGTCTATTTACATAAGCATACTCAATGACTTTGTTGCCATTATTGTTTTGAACAAATTGTTATGTTATGGATTAAGAATAAGAAAAGTGAAAGTTTTTATCTTCTCTTCTTTTATTCCTTCTCTGGTGCTCTTCCTTTCTTTATGCAGAGCTGGGTTTCTGACCTACCTTATTTTCCTCCTTTCTAAAGAACTGCTTTTTAACATTACTTGTAAAGCAGGTCTGTTGGCAATTTTAGGTCCTCAATTTTAGCTTATATCTTTGATTTTTTTGAAATTTGTTTATGATATGCCTGGTTGTAGTATTTTGGGCATTTGTCCTGCTTGTTGTTCTCAGTTTCCTGGAGCTGTGGTTACTGTCTGATGTCAATTTGAGAAGATTCTGTCATTATTACTTAAAATATTGCATCTATTCCTTTCTCCTGTCCTTATCCTCCTGTATTCTCATTACTTGTATGTTACACTTTTTGTAGTTGTCCCATGGTTTTTGGATAGTCTTTTCATTTTTTTTTAAAGTCTTTTTTTTCTTTGTATTTTAGATTTGGAAATTTCTGTTGTCATATTCTCAAGTTCAGTGATTCTTTACTCAGTCTATTAATGAACCCAGAGGCATTCTTCATTTTTGTTCCTGTGTTTGATCTCTATCTAGCATTTTTTAAACTCCTTTTTAGAATTTTTCTTCTTATATTATCCATCTGTTCTTGCATGTTGTCTGCTTTTTTTCAATTTACATCCTTAATCTATTTTTTTAAAATTCCTGATCTAATAATAATATCAACATTTCTGTCATATCTAACTCTGGTTCTGATGCTTGTTTAATCTTTTCAAACTGTGCTTACCCTTTTTAAAATGCCTTGTAATTTTCTGTTGAAAGAGGAGTGTAATGTACAGGTCATCTCTCATTTATGATGATTTGACTTAATTTTTCAGCTTTATGATTGTGTGAAAACAACGTGCATTCAGTAGAAACTGTACTTCGGTTGTTGATGTCTCCCTGGCTAATAGTATGCAGTATGATTCCATGTTTCTAGACAGTGGTGGCAAAGTCTCTGGGAAAAATGACTTGTGTTTCACTTGACGGGTCTGGATTCCTGCTTTTCCTTCAGTTGTGGCCTGGGATTACTTACTTAGTCTTGACAGCCTAAGTAAGTGCTGTTGATGCTGCTGCTAAGTCGCTTCAGTCATGTCCGACTCTGTGCGACCCCATAGATGGCAGCCCACCAGGCTCCCCTGTTCCTGGGATTTTCCAGGCAAGAACTCTGGAGTGGGTTGGCATTTCCTTCTCCAAAGCATGAAAGTGAAAGGTGAAAGTGAAGTCTCTCAGTCATGTGCGACTCTTCGAGACCCCATGGACTGCAGCCTACCAGGCTCCTCCGTCCATGGGACTTTCCAGGCAAGAGTACTGGAGTGGAAAGTACTGTTAGTGACTTACAAAAAACATTCATATTTAATTGCTTTTAGTGGAAAATTCAATCTGAAAACCATTAGCAATCACTCCTAGAAGTAGACATCGTGTTTTTTTAAAAAACAATTTGAATGAGATTAGTAATCTAGTAGAAATGACTGTTTAAAGGAATCATTGGATATTTTTATATATTTGATGACTTTCTCAACAAGTTTCTAAGACATAATGTGAAAAATGATAATTCATTGAATCATATTGTTAGTAAATTTCTGACACATGAAGTTTATTATGAATTTGTTACTTAGAGACTTTGCCTGCATCAAACCATAAATCATTTACTTTTAGTGGGTTGAATAGGACTAAAATCTCATAGCCCCTCTTTTATATGTACATTTATCTTGTCAGTAAAGCTGTCTTGAACGTGCTTAAAGTAATGAAACCTTAGAAACTTAGTATTTCTGATTTTCTTACTGTACCAGAGTGTTCTGGTTTTGATCACAATAAATCATAGTTTTGATCACAGTAAATCATAGTAATAAACAATTAGGAAAAACTTGTTAAACTTCCTTTTGTGTGTATGTTCCTTGAACTGACTTTCATACTATGTGCTTGTTGCTCATAACCCATAATTGCAACACAGTGTGGAGTTTAGTCTTTTAGAAGAATATTCATAGGATCTGTAAGTTTGGTATTAGCTTACCTGGTAATGTTATTTTTCTTATCAAGTTCAGAGGGTAGAGGCTTCCCAGGTGGCTCAGTGGTAAAGAATCCACCCATAAATGCAGGAAACACTGATTCTGTCCCCAAGATAGAAGATCCACTCTAGTATTCTTGCCTGGGAAATCCCTTGGACAGAGAAACCTGGTGAGCTATAGTCCATGGGGTTGCAAAAAAGTTGGACACGATTTAGCGACTAAACAAGAGGGTAGAGCTGGTCCAAACAAGGATCCTTACTGTGTTGGCTGATAGCCAGCTGTTAGTTAAAAACTTAAGGTGTTCAATGAACCAGTCAAGCCCAGGATAAGAATGGTGCCATCTTCTACCTTGTTGCTTTAGGCTTACTAATTTCAAGTGCATAAATATATGTTTAACCTGTTACAAATATAAATTCATTGGTTCTGCTATAAAAATAATCATAAGTGGATAATAGTTATAGTATTTAATCATAGTATAATCTACTTTACATTTTATATCTGCCTTTTTGTTTTCTCTTACAGTAGATCCAAGTGATTTGTACATTGTAGAACCCCTCAAGTTCTCTCCAGAAAAAAAGGTAATGCTTTGTTTCCTTTCAAGTGTATTGGTACGTTATGTGGATGTAGATGAAGAAATAGGTGAAAGTTTTACTATAACCTTTAATGGTCCTTAAACTTATTGTTTATTTTCAATAATGGTAATGATTTGTTTACAGGGTCTGCAAACTGTGCCCCATAGGCCATATATGGCCTGTTTTATTATGATCCTGGAACCATTTTTAAAGGGTTATAAAATAAAAGTGAATATGTAGGAGAGAGAGTATGTGACCTGAAAAGCCTAAAATACTTACTGTCTGGCTTTTACAGAAAAAACTTGCTGACCCCTTGTTGATAGTCATTCTTTATTATCAGTGCATGTCAGGCAGTGTGTATACCTATTCCTGTAATCCTCCTATCAACCTGAAAATGACACTTTCCCCAATTTTTAAGTGAGAAAACTGAAACTCAGAATTTGTATCTTCTTTAAATGACCCATTAAAGAGGTGGCAAAAATCAAAATATGCTTAGACTTTTTTGGTTACAAAGTGTGGGCTTTTCCCATTTTGCCTCTGAAAGTAAGTTATGTTCACTAGAGGTCCAGGTAGCTCGGTGGTAAAGAATCTGCCTGCCAATGTAGGAGATGCAGGTTCTATCCCTGGGTCTGGAAGATCCCTTGGAGAAGGAAATGGCCACCCACTATAGTATTCTTGCCTGGAAAATCTCATGGAGTGAGGAGTCCATGAGGTCACAAAAGAGTCGGACACAACTTAGCAACTAAGCAAACAACGTTTGTCTCTAGGCTAAAGAACTTGACCATTAAAACCAAATAGCCTAGGATTCAATCCTATCTTGGCCACTTACTGCCATGTAACTTGGACAGGGAATCAAACTTAGGAACCTTTGTTTTCTCATTTGGTAGTCAAGGGCAAAATGCCCACCTTTCAGGGTTAGTAAGATACACATGAAAGCAACCGGAAGAGTATATGGCACATAATAAGCATTCAGATACCTAATCTATATTCAGAGGTGACAGATAAATGAAGAATTTGGTTGAGTAGTATTACAAAGTGGAAAGGTAATTATGGTAGTACCTGTATAGAACATAACAGTGTGTTTTGCTGTTTACCATACTTTCACTTTCCACCAGGAGGTGGCACTTTACTCCAGTAGCTCAGCTCTCTGAATGTTTGATTAGGTAACTATCAGAGGTCTAATTCCTACCCTTTCTTTTACTTGTGTTAAAGAAGAAACGCTGCAAGTACAAAACTGAAAAAATTGAGACCATAAAGCCAGCTGATCCATTGCATCCTGTAGCCAATGGAGACATAAAAGGAAGAAAGCCTTTTACAAACCAGAGAGATTTTTCTAATATGGGAGAAGTTTATCACTCTTCTTATAAGGGTCCTCCGTCGGAAGGAAGCTCAGAAACTTCATCACAGTCAGAAGAGTCTTATTTTTGTGGCATTTCAGCTTGCACAAGTCTGTGCAATGGACAGTCCCAAAAGACAAAAACTGAGAAGAGGGCTTTGAAACGAAGGCGATCTAAAGTCCAAGACCAAGGAAAATTGATAAAAACTTTGATACAGACTAAGTCAGGATCACTGCCGAGCCTGCATGACATAATCAAAGGAAACAAAGAGATCACCGTGGGAACATTTGGTGTTACAGCAGTCTCGGGACATATCTAAAATTAATTGAACTTTTCATATTGGAGACTTTTCGTTGTTCTTTGAAGAACAGTCTGTGGTATTTGAAGGGTATGGGGAGGGAGAACATATAAATGGGAAAAGTATTCAGAAATTATGGTTTCTGCCTTTTTAAAAAGTAGGTGGGATTATGTCAATCTTGGTTAATGAGCTGCAGTTTTACAAGACTGCAAGGACAATGATAGACATTTTATAAAGATGTTTTTTCACAGATTAATTAATTACTGGGGCAAAAGTAATTTGGAAGCCCAGTTCCTTGGGTGGGATAGGAATGAAAGCCTAAACCTCTTCCTTTAGCTTTGTTCCTATTTCTTGCACCTTCCCATATTTATGTGCCTTTTGTCTATTTATAATGCCACTGGAAGAGGAGGGAGAACTTTTTCTGTCATTTGATTTCTTTTATAACTTTGTTAGTTTTTGAAGCTGCAAACACTACAAGGCTTTAAAGTGATCTGCGCCTGGCGTTCAGTAAAGACAGTGTAAAGATCCTAAAGACTTGGCCAGGTAGACTTTTGTTTAGCAAACTCACCTGAAACAGACACTTGATGGAATTTTTAGGTCTATTATTTTAGGTAAGTGGTGATACTTTTAATGTTATTTTCAGTTAACTTATTCACACTAGTTTCCTTTGGTTACTAATTCATTGAGAGGAGAAAGCAACTACATGATTTTTTTCTTTAAATGATTGGTATTTGCAAATAATTTTTTTTTAATAAATTCACGTGTTAAACACATTTAGCCACTTTTAAGGGTTTCCTTTAGCTATGTTACATTTCAAACATTCACAATAAGCACTAATCCTCGTGACTTTGAGATCGTTGTTTTCTCTTACAAATGGAAAATTTGAAAGTTTTTCCAGTGAGTCCAGGCCTCATAATCACTGCCTATGTACATATGCACAGAACCAGCTAGTGAGTTTGTCAAGTCTTGTCTAGTTGGTCAAGTCTAAAGGGATTATTACTCCTTGGTGTTTGCTTTGTATTGGCTACAAATGTGCAGATATATGTGTGTGTTGTCAATGTGTTTGTATTCATTTTGTCTCTTTTCTTTAAAAATAATTGGCAGTGACTTTGAATCAAATGATTTCTAAGTATGTGTTTATACAGTAATGGAGTAAAGTGGAAAGTTTCTTTTTGAAAGGGAGAGAATTCACTGTTTTGTGTTGTAAGATTTAAGTTATAAGTTATTGAGCACTTTTGGTAATAACTGTCTTAAACTTGTCTAATACCTTATGGGGGTATTGTTCGTAATGTGACTTATTTAAAGCCTCTTTTGTTTGTTTAAGTTGCTGCTTTATGTTAACAGTATGTTTTAGATGATTGACGTTTTTTTCCAATCTGTACAATTAGCCATTCAGAGCAAGAGGGCCTGATTGTATAGAAACTCATTGAAAAAAGGTCCAGATGAGAGCAGAGGTAGAGCGGGAAGTTACACCATCTGTGTGCAGCATCCAGGGTTGTGGAAAGAAGACTTTTAATAATGTAACTACGGAGCTGTAGTGCCATTAGAAACTGTGAATTTCCAAATAAATCTGAACACTTGTCTTTATTAATCACTGGCTCTTCTGTTCTTTGAAGGAGAACTTACAAACTTAATACTCTGAACATAGATTCGTTTTTAAAATTAAAATTTTAAAAATGAATTAAAAAAAATAAATACAGCAGCATCTAAATACTTGATTGCATTCAGCCAACTACAAACTGATTGAACTTTCACATAAATATTTTGTTCCCGATACAGTCAGAATTTCACCATTTCAAACACTGAAAGAGAGTTTTAAATATTCAGTGGACTACACATAATGTACCTTTCTTTACTAGGTGTCATCTCTAAGACTAATAATTTTTAAATTTTTTACATATGTAAATATAGCACATTTTTACAGTTTGGGGTTTGTTTTTCCTCTCTGAGATTATACGTACCTGAGGGATAAAAGCAAAAAGTCTTGCCAATAATAGATTTGTGCCTTGTGAGAAGCAAATTATATGTGTGTGTGTGTGTATATAAAATAGGCTTTCAATGTTCTGGGTAATCAGCTTCATTTTATTTCTTCTGATATTAAGAAAAGCTTTAAAACACTAAGAAGAAACCGAGGGATCTGTAAGAGCAAGAATACAAAATAAAGAAGTCCTTTTAATTGGATTTAATTGGATTTTAATTGAATTTCAGATAGAGTTATAAAATTTGAGGAATGAAATCATTTTATTAGGTAAGCCTTGCACAGAAATGTAGCAGTTCTCTATTCTCTGCCACTATACCCCCCACACTCCCATGTTTCACCCTGACCTTTGCCAATCAAGCGTTTCTTTCTCCCTAGCAGCAACTGTTTTCATCACTACATTGCCAGTCACTGTGCTTATTTTGCTACTTACTTACTTACCAGTTTTTGATGTGCCCCTAATTTGAATATGTAAATTTGGCAGCATGAATATAAAGTAGATATAAATGTATATTTGTTACCCCTAGTCAAACAAATTTAAAATCATAGTATAATAAGTAACATGTCCATTTGGAACTGTTTTAATTCTCCATTTTATAGAACAAAACCATGCAACAGAAGCATGAGACATGCCTCCAAACAATACAACAATGATGGCTTTCTTAAGCTCCCTTTACACCCTGATTTTTCTTATCCCATTCTCAAATCACTTTTCTTTCACTAAAAGGAAAGTTCTCTTTGCTGTAGGGGAGGGGAAAAACTGACACTCTCCAAATAACATTTTCAAATAAACCTAATTTTTTGTTAGGGCAAAGACAATGCTTCCTGTCTTTGTCCTTGACTTCCAGGAGTGGCTGAAAGATGGACTTCCCTTTTACCATTTCAACTCAACACCCTTAAAAGTCAACAGCTACAGGAGAGGAATCATGATGGTAGAGGAGTAGGACGTGGACCTTCCCTCCTCCCACAAATACAGCAAAAGCACATCTATGAGTGGCATGATTCACACTGAACATCTACTGAGTGCTGGCAGAAGACCTCAGACTTCCAAAAGGCAAAAAAACTTTCATGTAACAAGGTAGGACAAAAGAAAAAAGAGGGAGAAAGGAATCGGGACAGGACTTGCACCCCAGGGAGGGAGATATGAAGGAAGAAAGGTTTCCCTACCCTGGGAAGTCCCCTCACCTGCAGGGAGATCAACCTAGATGGAGGGGGAGCTTCAGAGCCTTGGAGGAAGAGTGCAACAACTGGTTATAGTGGAGGGACCCGCACAGATGGCTCATACCTCTGCCCTGTGTACCCTGGCTGACATGCTCATCTATTGGTGTGGTGAGGCTAGGTACCAAAGCTCAGGCTTCAGAGTCAGACCCAGAGAGAGAGGGATTGGTGGTGTAGAGACAGCCTGAAGAGGCTGGAGAGTGGCAACTAAGCGTGCACTCAGAAGAGGCGGGGGTCATTGTTGGGTAGGGGGAGCACATTAGAAGAGGGGCAGGACCACCATAGGAGCTTTGTTTCCAGTACCTGGGCTGTCAGGCAACCAGACACCACCTAACATGAGCTCTGGGGGTAGGTGCAAGGTGCTGTCACCGTTATGGGCTCCAGAGATGGGCACAGGCCACTCCCATAACTAGGGACCCATGAGCAGGCACCAGTTGTTCTCCTTGGGAGTAGGCAGGCCATCACTGCTACTGAGAGACACAGGAGCAAGTGCCAACTGCTAGCCCTGCTGTCCCGGGACATCATGGACCACTACCGCCCCTGGGAGGTCTGGGAGGGGGTCCTGATCATGGTCCTTGCTTACTGGGAGTGTGCATGGGCCTTTGTGCATTGTGCTTGCACACCAGACACCAAGGCAATAGCAGCCAGCACACACTGCCAAAAAAGGCAGCAAGCATCCAAACTAAAAGTGGTCCTTCAATTCCAGACAAGGTGGCAGGAGTAGGACTTGAACTTACCTCCTGTCATAAAAACACCAAAATCACAAATAACTGCTTAAAGATCGTTGGCAAAAAAGACTGGAACCTACCAAAAAACATACTTTACATCCAAAGATGAGGTTTCAATGTGATGGTAGGAGGGGCCCTTTCACTGTGTAAATCAAATCCCATACCTGGCAGTTGACCAACTCACAGACTAGAAAGTAATTTTATCACAGAGGTTCTCCCCAGGAGTGAGATCTGAGCCCCATATCAGTATCCCTAGCCTGAGGGCCTGGCATCAGGAGGAGGAGCCCCCAGAGCACTGGCTTTGCAGACCAGTGGGGCTTGAGTGCAGGAGCTCCACAGGACTGGGGGAAACAGAGACTCCACTCCTGGAGGGCATACACGAGATTTCACATGCACTGGGACCCAGGGCAAAGCAGTGACTCTGTAGGAGCCAGAACTATAGGGGCTTTCCTGGTAGCACAGTGGTAATCTGCCCACCAGTGCTGGAGATGTGGGTTCAATTACTGGGTCAGAAAGATCACCTGGAGAAAGAAATGGAAATCCACCTCAGTATTCTTCCCTGGGAATTCCCAGGGACAGAGAAGCCTGGCAGGCCACAAAGACTTGGACACGAACAAGTTTGGCCTTGGAGTACAAAATGAAGCAGGCAAAGGCTAACAGTTTTGCCAGGAGAACACACTGGTCATAGCAAACACCCTCTTCCAACAACACGAGACAACACATGGATAACAACATATGGTCAACACCAGATTGATTATATTCTTTACAACAGAATATGGAGAAGCTCTATACACTCAGCAAAAAAGCAAGAACAAGACCTGTGGAGCAGACCGTGGCTCAGATCATGAGCTTCTTATTGCAAAATTCAGGCTTAAACTGAAGAAAGTAGGGAAAATTCTGGGCCATTCAAGTATGACCTAAATCAAATCCCTTATACAGTGGGGGTGGTGAGTAGAGTGCCTGAAGAACTATGAATGGAGGTTTCTAACTTATAGGAGGTGTTGACCAAAACCATCCCAGAGAAAGAAATGCAAGAAGGCAAAGCGTTTGTCTGAGGAGGCTTTACAAATAGCTGAGAAAAGAAGTGAAAGGCAAGGGTGAAGGGGAAAGATATACCCACTTAAATGCAAAGTCCCAGGAAATAGCAAGGAGAAATAAAGCCTTTCTAAGTGAACAATGTAAAGAAATAGAGGAAAACAATAGAACAGGAAAGACCAGAGATCTCTTCAAGAAAACTGGAGATAGCAAAGGAACATTTCATGCAAGGATGTGCACAATAAAGGACAAAAACAGTAAGGGCCTCACAGAAGCAGAAGAGATTAAGAAGTAGCAGCAAGAATACACAGCTACAAAAAAACAATGACCCAGGTAACCAAAATGGTGTGGTCACTCACCTAGAGTCAGACATCCTGGAGTGTGAAGTCAAGTGGGCCTTAGGAAGCATTACTATGAACAAAGCTAATGGAGGTGATTCAATTCCATCTGTTATTTAAAATCCTAAGGATGATGCTGTTAAAGTGCTGCACTCTATCTATAGTCAGCAAATATGGAAAACGACAGTGGCCATGGGACTGGAAAAGGTCAGTTTTCATTCCGATCCCAGAGAAGGGCAATGCCAAAGAATGTTCAAACTACCATAAAATTACTCTGATTTCCTATACTAGCACGGTAATGCTCTAAATCCTTCAATCTAAGCTTCAAAAGTACGTGAACTGATAACTTCCAGATAGATGTACAAACTGGGTTTAGAAAATGCAGAGGAACCAGAGATCAAAGTGTCAACATTGGTTGGATCATAGAGGAAGCAACGGAATTTCAGAAAAACATATACTGCTTCATTGACTACTCTAAAGCCTTTGACTGTGTGGATCACAACAAACTGGAAAACTCTTCAAGAGATGGGAATACTGGACCACCTTACCTGTCTTCCTGAGAAACCTTCATGCAGATCAAGAAGCAACAGTTAGAATCAGGCATGGAACAACAGACTAGTTCAAAATTGGGAAAAGAGTACATCAAGGCTGTGTATTGTCACCCTCTTTATTTAACTTACATGCAGAGTACATCATGTGAAATGCTGAGCTGGAGCAATCCAAGTTGGAATCAGGATTGCCAGGAGAAATAACAACCTCAGATATGCAGATGACACCACCCTTTTGGCAGAAAGTGAAGAGAAACTAAAGAGTACTGTAATGAGGGTGAAAGAGGAGAGTGAAAAAGTTGGTTTAAAACTCAACATTCTAAAAACTAAGACAATGGTATCTGGTCCCATCTCTTCATGGCAAATAGAAGGGGGGAAAGTAGAAATAGTGACAGATGTTATTTTCTTAAAGACTCCCAAATCACTGTGTATGGTGATTGCATCCATGAAATTAAAAGACGCTTGCTTCTTGGAAGGAGAGCTTTGAAAAACTTAGTTCAGTTCAGTTCAGTCTCTCAGTCGTGTCCGACTCTTTGTGACCCCATGAATTGCAGCACGCCAGGCCTCCCTGTCCATCACCAACTCCTGGAGTTCACTCAAACTCACGTCCATCAAGTCGGTGATGCCATCCAGCCATCTCATCCTCTGTCGTCCCCCTCTCTTCCTACCCCCAATCCCTCCCAGCATCAGAGTCTTTTCCAATGAGTCAACTCTTCGCATGAGGTGGCCAAATTACTGGAGTTTCAGCTTTAGCATCATTCCTTCCAAAGAACACCCAGGACTGATCTCCTTTAGGATGGACTGGTTGGGTCTCCTTGCAGTCCAAGGGACTCTCGAGAGTCTTCTCCAACACCACAGTTCAAAAGCATCAATTCTTCGGTGCTCAGCTTTCTTCACAGTCCAATTCTTACATCCATACATGACCACTGGAAAAACCATAGCCTTGACTAGATGGACCTTTGTTGGCAAAATAATATCTCTGCTTTTGAATATGCTATCTAGGTTGGTTATAACTTTCCTTCCAAGGAGTAAGCGTCTTTTAATTTCATGGCTACAGTCACCACCTGCAGTCATTTTAGAGCCCAGAAAAATAAAGTCAGCCACTGTTTCCACTGTTTCCCCATCTATTTCCCAAGAAGTGATGGGACCGGATGCCATGATCTTAGTTTTCTGAATGTTGAGCTTTAAGCCAACTTTTTTACTCTCCTCTTTCACTTTCATCAAGAGGCTCTTTAGTTCCTCTTCACTTTCTGTCATAAAGGTGGTGTCATCTGCATATCTGAGTTTATTGATATTTTCCCAGCAATCTTGATTCCAGCTTGTGCTTCCTCCAGCCCAGCATATTAAACTTAGACAGCATATTAAAAAGCCAAGGAAAGCATCATTTTGCTCAACAAAGGTCTATCTAGTCAAAGCTATGATTTTTTCCAGTAGTCATGTACGGATGTGAGAATTGGACCAAAAAGAAGGCTGAGCGCCAAAGAGATGATGCTTTCAAATTGTGGTGTGGGGGAAGACTCTTGAGAGTCACTTGGACTGCAAGGAGATCCAACCAGTCAATCCTAAAGGAAATCAACCCTGAATATTCATTGGAAGGACTGATGGTGAAGTTGAAGCTCTGATACTCTGGCCACCTGTTGTGAAGAGCCAGCTTATTAGAAAAGACCCTGATGCTAGGAAGGATAGGGCAGGAGGGCAGGAGTAAAAGGGGACAATAGAGGATGAGTTGATTGGATAGCATCACCGACTCAATGGACGAGTTGAGCAAACTCCAATAAATAGTCCAGGACAGGAAAGCCTAGAGTGCTGTAGTCCATGAGGTCACAAAGAATCAGACATGACTGAGTGACTGAACAACTATATATGTATGTATATGTGTGAAAGTGAAAGTGGAGTCACTCAGTCGTGTCCGACTCTTTGTGATCCCATGGACTGTAGCCTAGCAGACTCCTCCCTCCATGGGATTCTCCAGGCAAGAGTACTGGAGTGGGTTGCCATTTCCTTCTCCAGGGGATCTTCCCTACCCAGAGATCGAACCTGGGTCTCCCACATTCCAGGCAGATGCTTTAACCTCTGAGCCACCAGGGAAGCCATTATATACATACATATATATATAATATTATTTAGCCTTAAAAGAGAATGAAGTAATGCCTTTTGCAGCAATATGGATGGACCTGGAGATTATCTAAGTGAAGAAAGTCAAACAGAGAAAGACAAACTCTGTGATACCACTTAAATGTGAAATGTGAAAAATGATACAAATAAACCATAGAAAACATAAGTAGAATCATGACATAGAAAACCAGCTTATGGTTTCCAAAGGGGAAGTAGAGAGGGATAAACTGTGAATCTGGGATTAAGAAATGCACACTACTATACATAAAATAGATAAACAAGGACCTATTGTATAGCACAGGGAGTTATATTCACTATTTCATAATATGAGAAGGGTATGAAAAAGAAATATGTGTATAACTGGACTATACAACTGAAACTAATACAACACGGCAAATCAACTATACTTCAGTAAAAAGAAAAAGGATGAGTCTTTCTTTCAAGAGATACTTTATTCAATGAGGTAAAATATTTTGTGGTTATTATGTATTCGGGATGGACCACCACAACCCTTAACTTTAAGGGGTAAGGAAGTTTGCACAATCCAATTCTAAGAACCAGGCAACGTTCAGTAGAAATGAACAGTATTTTTATCACTGGTCACGAAAGGTCTGCTCTCCCCAATCAGAATTCTTATCTATTATGGTTTATGGGACTTTAAAGAGTAAGTATAAAAATGACTCAAAATCCCCACATGAAAAAGAATATTGATTTGAGGGAGTGTGAAATGTTAATGTGTCTCACATCAAAGAGGCTCAGCTTAAATATAACAACTAGTAACACAGCAGAGAACGGAAATTGTGGCTCTTCTTTTCTCCCCCAAGAGTCTCTGATCTCCCCCTAAAGCCCCAGAGCACCCTCCACATGAATCGCACGAGCCTGACTAGGGTTTTGATCTACATGTTTCTATGAATCCCAGAGTGACCAAGTTTATCAAATCACTCAGAAATGCCTTAAATATTTATCACAGGGCCATATTGCCTATCCCAGGCTAACTCTGGCCATTGTTTTTCCCAATTATCTGTTCTCCGTTGCTCAGTCATGTCCGACTCTTTGCGACCCCATGGACTGGAGCCCACCAGTCTGTTCTGTCCATGGAATTCACAGGCAAGAATACTGGAGTGGATTGTCATTTCCTCCTCCAGGGGACCCAGGGTTCAAACTAGCGTCTCTTGTGTCTCCTGCATTGACAGGCAGGTTCTTTACCACTACTGCTGTCTGGAAATCCCTGGCCATTTTTTGCCTAATTATAGTTAGAGCAGATAAAGAACCCTAGGCATTTTAGAGTTGTTTTTTTTTGGTTTAAACTATAGTATGGATCAGTTTAGAGCTATCTCTGACAGCTTCTCTGATGGCTCAGTGATAAAGGATCCACTTTGCAATGCAGGAGACGCGGGTTTGGTCCCTGGGTCAGGAAGATCCCCTGGAGGAGGAAATGGCATGCCACTCCAGTATTCTTGCCTGGAAATCCTATGGATAGAGGAGCCTGGCAGACTACAGTCCATGGGGTCGCAAAGAGTCAGACACTGCTACACACACACACACACAGACACACAGTCCATGGGGTCGCAAAAGAGACACTGCTACACACACACACACACACACACACACACACACACACACACACTGTTGGCTGTTTCATTGTAAAAATAAGTAATCCTCTTTGCATGTTATCAGGAGTGAGAGTCTGAACTGTAAACTGATTCAGAGACTATTATTTACAGTAAAGAAATGATCATCTATTTTTGAAAAGAGGCTGTGGGTTTGTATTTCTATTCTGCAATATTCATGAATGAGGAGTCACATAACTGAAAGATAAATGAAATTTAAGGGAAAGATTTGCCCTCAAGATTGCCACTGGGGAACATTAATTGCTAATATATTTCAACTTCCTATAAGAAGAATTACAGATGCAAACTTCTACTGGTAGTTAGATGAACTTATTTCCCCCTCATCACAAGTTGTATAGGTCTAGGACTCTTTCTCTGGAATCAAGTAACTTAACTGATTTATTACCCTTAGCTCAAAAAGGATCCAACAGATGACCCTTTACTGCCCGACCCATTTCAAAACTTTTCCCTATTCAAAACTTTTCCTGAGTAACACAGCAGCCAGTACTTTGTTTTTATTTTTTTAATTTAAATAAAATTTTAATTTAATCAAATATATATCCAAAATATTAATATTTCAGCATGCCACCCAGTACTTGATAATCCTCATAGACCAAGAATACATTCTCCTAATGTAAGGAGCCCTTTAGAAGGGCCAAGCAGACCCAATCCAGGTGCTGCTGGGCCATGTCAAGTCTTGTCTCATTTTCTTTTGTGGCATAGCCTCCAAAGAAGAGAAAGTCAGGTCCACCTGACCTCCTGCCTTAGTCTGGGCCTGCTCCTGTCTCTCATGGGCATAGCTAGGACAAGTCCATGTGGGCATCCACACACTTGCCTGCACACATACATGTGACTTCCATGAAACCTCATAACTTTCAGAAGAAGACTGTGTACGTACTCATTTAGAAAAAGATGTTCTAACAACGTTCATCCTTTCACGTATCCCTGTACTATTTGATCATTATAGTATAATGATAAAAATTTTCTTGGATATCTCTGTCTCCTCTCCCTCACTAGAACTGTGAGGTTTCTGAGATTAAATACTTAAAAGGATATGCCTTGTTCAGTTATGTCTTAACTCATGTATTCCTAGTAATATTCTGTCTAAAACATAATTTGGTTTACTTTGCAATTTTGAAGCTTCCTCAAGAAAAAATGCAGAGGCCTCAGACGGGGCTGTTTTAAGACAGTCCCTAAACTTAAGAACTTCAGTCTAGTAAGCAGGGGTTGACAAGAGAAATCCAAAGAGACAGCCATTAATAGTATATCATGTTTAAGTGCTCTAGTAGTGGTATGATGAAAAATTATAGAAACACAGAGGGTGTGCCACTGTCTGGGCAGAGCAGATTTCAGAGAGAAATTGAATGAATAGGAGTTTCCCAGGCAATGGAAGCAGTGGTCATGGACATTGTTAGGCAAGGGTAGGATTTGGGACTACCCTGAATGGCCATCAGGAGAGCATTTTACCCACAAAAAGCCCTGAAAAGCTTAGAGGCATAAAGCACAATGAGCTTCATCACCATAGCTGGTCACTAACCAGATGGACTTCAGTTTCTCTCCCAAGGCAAAGATCATCAGATTCTTACCTCTCATCTTGGCTTTCTCTTATTATATGAAGATGCCATTATTGAAACACCACATGAGTTTTTCTGCTTATGGAGATTAATTAGTAGGTGTGGGGCCTCCAAATATTATCTTGTCTCTGTTGTTACCAAACCAAGCTTGGGTCTGCTTGCCTGTGGCAGTAAAGCCAGTCTCCAGACACCAGGTTGTGGTGAAAGAAAGTGCAGCATTGGTTGCAGGGTGCCAAGTAGGGAGTTTGGAACAACTAGCGCTCAAAACCTCTTTTGGTGGCTCAGACAGTAAAGAATCTGCCTGCAATGCAGGAGACCCAGGTTCGATCCCTGGTTGGGAAGATTCCCCGGAGATAAGAATGGCAACCCACTCCAGTATTCTTGCCTGGAGAGTCCCATGGACCAAGGAGTCTGGCAAGGTGCAGTCCATGGGGTAATAAGAGTTGGACACGGCTGAGCAACTTTCACTTCACTTCAGTGCTCAAAAAGCTTGAGCTCCCCAGTGGATGCAAGGCATTTTGCATCTCAGGGCATGGGATCAGCTCATGGACAATTCTCTGATTGGTTGATGGTGAGGTAATAGGGTGGAGTCACAGGGTTAACATCGTTAATCCTCAGGCTCCAGTAGGTTGGAGCCTCCGTGCTCCTGAGTATCAAGTAATTTCTTCCATTTGGTGGTATATTTTCCCTGGCTTGGAAAGATCCCCTGAAGAAGGGAAAGCAACCCACTCCAATATTCTTGCCAGGAAAATTCCATAGCAGGCTACAGTCTATGGAGTCACAAAGAGTCAGACACAACTGAGCAATTAACACTTTCACTTTAGCATCTGTAAAACAACTCAGGAAATGTGCATCAGATACTGTAATCAAGGTACTTCCAAGAGGAGCTAAAGCAGAGGACATGGGATCCCCAATAGGGTCCCGCTCAGTTACATTGAGACTGGAGGCTTATGTTTGAGATAATGGCCAACAGGGATTAAAAAAGTAGCCTTTGCTGTGATTATGGATCCTTACAGGTCCTTTCTATTCTGGGTTAATCAGCTGACTTTATATATGTATAATCTGTGACACTTTAGGAATTTTAAATCTCTTTCAGGCAAGGAGTGGGGAAAAGTGTCACTTCCTCATTTTCTTCATTGTGTTTCTCCATGAAGGACATAGAAAAAAAATCCCAAGTCAATAAGAGAAAAATCTAAATTTTAAAATTGGCATGTGCTGTGCTCAGTTGTGTCTGACTCTGCAATCCTGTGGACTGTAGCCTTCAAGGCTCCGCTGTCCAAGGGATTTCCCAGGCAAGAATACTGAAGTGGGTTGCTATTTCTTTCTCCAGGGGATCATTCTGGCCCAGGGAGGGAACCCGTGTCTCTTGTGTCTCCTGCTTTGCAGGCAGACTCTTTACCACTGAGCTACCAGGGAAGTCCCAGTAATTGGCCTGGAAAAAACTAAAGACACAAATGACCAGGAAGATTGAGTTCGGAAGTCTGGATCAAAACCAAGATAAATCCTGACACGTATTTTATTTAAGGAAAATTTCCCTCTTCCATAATGACTCTCCCTTATGGAAGAATTACTTCACATCAAAGAGGTGGCCCACCTGGAGGAAGGATTTTCCTGGAGCAACTCAAAGACTGAGGACACATGTGGGATCCACTTCTAATTATTCAAAAGTTTTCTCAGATGGTGGTTCCAGGTGTGTGCCTTACAGTAGAGGGGAGTGTGGTATAGAGTGTGAATCTCTCTGCCTAGGGATCTGATGGGTCTCCCTGGACCCCCAACCTTTGAGAAGCAAGGGTCTGGGATGGAAGTTCATCTGAGCTTGGAGAAGGTATCTAAGGAACCTGAAAGTCCCTGCAGAATTTCAAGTTAATTCTTATTTGTCTTTGGCTTTTATCAGTTTCTCAAAGGGCTCTTTCACTCTCAAATAAGTTTAAAATCCCAAGTTTGATACAATGTATTTTAAGTCCTTCCTGCCCCTGCCCCTCCCCTTTTTAGGGTCAGGGTGGGTGGTGGGATCAAATCTGGTGAAGTTTCTTTCTTTTTTTTTTTTTAATTAAGAAAGTGATTTCCTTAAAAAAATTTGTTTATTTATTTATTTGGCTGTGCCAGGTCTTTGTTGTGGAACACAGGATCTTCATTTCAGGATATGATGACAGAGCCGGCAGAAGTAAAACTGCATCTTGCCTCAGCCTGGAGAGGTAAGAAAAGACATTCTTATACAAAGTAGGGAATGGGGACTGGTTGCCAGAAAGACAACCCCCAATTTCTGGGAAGGGTAGAGGGGCTGGAGATTGAATTAGTCACCAGTGGTCAATGCTTTAGCTGATCACACCTACATAATGAAACCTCCGTTAAAACCCCCTAATCAGTGGTGTTTGGAGAGTCTGAGGTTGGTAAGCACATGTGTGCTAGGAGGGTGGTGTGACCTGAAACAGCATGGAAGCTTGAACCCTGTTTTGTAGCCAGCCAGCCAGAAGTGTGGGAGGCCAGGACTTCCGACTGGCACCTGAAGTGGAACACAGTCTGAGAGACTGAGCCCTGAATGCTGAGGTACTCTGGGGAGTTAGTGTCAGAGCTGCATTGAGTTGTTGAATGCACAGTTGGTGTCTGGAAAATCAGAGAACTGGTTGTCATTGGTGGAAAATACTCCAGAGTGAGACTTTCATCATAGTGATCCTCAAAGCACATTCCCCTGGAACAGTGGTGTTTGTGGAGCCGACTGAGGTTTTCTGTGATTGATACTTGAATAATGATAGTTTTTAAAATTTGCTGGAAAAAAAGTGTAGAGGTTCTCAAATTGTGCTTCATGAAAACAAAATTCAGAGATCCACTTAACACCTAGTCAGAGAGGCACATTCAGTGCCTGACCTGATATGAAATAACATCTGACTTGTTATCAGAGAACTCTGTTCAGCAGCAGGGAGTCCAGGTACTCTGTCTCTTAAGACTAGCATGAAAAAGCGAGTAGAATTTGGTTCTGATTTTGATTTGGCTATCCCCATGTGCAAATGTTTGGCCATTTCTAAGCCTCAGTTTTCCATCTTTTACCTAGTTTTTCTTTTGATTTTTCTCTCTTTGCTCCTTTCCTTTCTTTTTCCCTCTGTCCCTCCCTCCCTTCCATCAGTTATTACCTACTATCGTCTATCATTTCCATCTATCCATCTATGGTAGACAAACTACTCATCAGTAGCTATTTTCTTTTCCTTCCAGGCATTTAGAACACACACACACCTCCCTCTCCCTCCCCCTCCTCCCCTCCCTCCCTGAGGAGAGGTGATGGCTTGTGCTCTGAAAAGCAGAAGCACTGAAGCGCTGCTGACAGTGTGCCATCTTTCCTTCTCCCTGCTGACAGTGTGAATGTGATGCCCAGCTGACTAGGGTCCCTGAACGAAGACACAGTGGAGCCCAGCCATTGTGGACTTTCTGTGCATGAGAAGTATGCTGTTGTTAGGCCAGTGAGACTTGGGGGCTATTTGTTGCTTAACTCACCTTCACCTGACTAACACAGCATCTTGCCTTATTCCGAAAAGAAGTTGAAGTAGCTTAAAAGAAAAATAGAGCACAGTAGGATAAAAAAGTAACTGAGTAAATTAAGGATAATTTATAATAGCATTTGCTTCACAGAATTATTGGGAGAAGACATAAATATTTATCAGTTGTGATTGACAGTAGATGTAACAATATGAGACTTTAGTTCATTTTTATGTTTGGATCTTTCTTTTTTTTCCCAAGATTTATGACAATCTTTAATGATAAAGAAAAGGGGAATTCCAAAGCTCTTGTTCTTACTTTAAAAAGAACTTCCCAAGTATTATACTTTTCAGAAAACAGATAACAATTCAAATATTATTACAAGGGCAATGAATTATTAATGAATCAGTCAGAAATGGAGAATGTTAGAACTTACAGGTTACATTCACAGGACAAAGTGGGTCTTTCTATATGATGCTCCCTCCCCATCCCAGAGACCTCTTTCACTTTCTGCTATGCTCAGGGAGCCCTTCCTTGACCCACTTACTTACGATTACAACCCAATTTCTTCCACCCCACCCACATTATCACCCTAGCTTACTTATATTTTCCATTGTACTTATCACTATCTGCCATACTACATCTTTTTAAAATTTATTTGATATCTTCTCCAACACTGGAATGGAAGCTCCATGAGGACAGAGGCCTTTATCTGTTTCTGTTTACTGCTGTATCCTCAGCACCTAGAATGGTGCCTGACATTTAGTGTCAGCCCTCAATAAAGTTTTTTGATTAAGTTATTGACTTCGTAGGAGTTTCCAGAAATCCTTAGTGCAGACACCAAAATGGAGAAAATTAGCCAATTGCCTGGCACTCTAGAGTTTGTGTGAGCAAGACATACACAGCACACTGAGAAATGTCTTCTCCATGTACACCCTCCTCGACCCTGATCTGTCGATTCATACCTTCCCTGTCCCTTCCCTTTTCAGTGTTCTGGCTGTGAAAGATGCTACCCACTAGACAGACTTCAACAACAGTAGTAATGAAAAGTAAAATTAAATAATGGTTAACATTTATTGAGCACTGATGATGGGCTTGCTTCAAGGCTAAGTACTCCCATTCATAGTTTAATTTGAATTTCAAAAACTCTAAAGTTAGTACTATTATTGATATTTTCCTTATTTTAAGGATGAAGAAATTGAGGCTTAAAGATGACAAATGATATCCTTAAGGCCACATTCTGAATAAGTGGCAACGTGTGTGTTTCAGTTACCTTTGCTCTGTAACAAGTCACCAAAACACAGTGGCTTAAAACATTTTACTAATATTTATCATGGTTCTGTGGGTTGAAAGGGTTCAACTGGCTGGTTGTCGCTTGGAGTCTCTCATGATGGACCTCTTTGTATGTAGTTAGATGGGTTCTGAGAGTCAAGATGGCTTTTACATGTCTAGCCTCTCAGGTGGGACACTTGGGGACTCTGTCTTCATGGCATCGCCCCATTGTTAGCTTGGGCTTCCTCCCAGCATGGAGGCCTCACGGTAGTCCGACTTCTTGTGTGATGATTAGCTTCTTATGAATTGTCCTTAGGAGTCACACAGTGTCACTTCAGTCTCATTCTATTTGTTGCATTGTAACAACTCAGTTTCACTGTGGGAGGTCATAAATACTGGGAGGTCTGGGTCATTGGGAGATTATTTTGGAGACTTGCTATCACATTGGGCTCTTTAAATCAGACATTCTGAACTCAGGCTAAGAGGTTGCAAACCCATTTATCAAGATAGAATAGCAGGTGACATGTTAAGAAGGAAGCCTTAGCAAGACAACTGAGATTAGAAAAGATTCTGGTGAACTCAAGAGCAGTCTTATTAAAAACCACTAGCTATCTTTATGGTTACCATCAGTTGAATTGCCTGGGAGGACTACAGAGTCTGTATTAATGTAAACTCTGATTATTAAAGGGAATCTTGAAACCTAGCTTGTTTGCTTTTATAAAATACCCTAATTTCGATTATTTTCCCACATAGGCTATTACAGAGTATTGAGTAGGTCCTTGTGATATACAGTAAGTCCTTATTAGTTATCTACTTTAAATATAGTAGTGTAAATATGTTCAAGAGTAGGTATATGTTTATGTATAATTGAGTCAGTTTGCTATATACCTGAAACACAGCATAGGTCAAGCAAAGCACTCCCGTATTTGGCCCATGGGCTGTCAGTTTTTTAAAAATTTTTATTTTATATTGGAGTATAGTTGACTAACAATATTGTTTTAGTTTCAGATGTATAGCAAAATGATTCAGTTATACACATATCTATTCTTTTTCAAATTCTTTTCCCATTTATGTTGTTACAGAATGTTGAGCAGGGTTCCTATGCTATGCAGTAGGTCCTTATTATTTATTTTAAATATAGTTGTGTGTGTATGATAGTCCCAAACTCCACGTTTGTATCTCCCCCACCTTTCCCCTTTGATAACCATGTTTATTTTTTAAGATGTTCATTTGTATCAGTTTTTTAGATTCTGCATATAAGTGGTATCATATGAATTTATCTTTCTTTATCTTATTTCACTTAGTTTGATAATCTCAAGGTCTATCCATGTTGCTGCAAATGACATTATTTAATTGTTTTAATGGCTGAATAGTATTCCATTTGTGTGTGTGTGTACACCACATCATCTTTATTCATTAATCTGCCACTGGACATTTATGTTGCTGCCATGTCTTGGTTACTATAAACAGCACTGCAGTGAACACTGCATGTATCCTTTTAAATCGTGGTTTTCTGGATATGTGCTCAGGAATGGGATTGTTGGATCACATGGTAGCTCTGGTGAGCTTCCCAGATGTCACTAGTGGTAAAGACCACACCTGCCAATGTAGGAGACAGAAGAGATGTGGGTTCTATCCCTGGCTCTGGAATATCCCCTGGGAGAATACACTTTCTAGTCTTCATATTCGGAGAAGGCAATGGCACCCCATTCCAGTACTCTTGCCTGGAAAATCCCATGGATGGAGGAGTCTGGTAGGCTGCAGTCCATGGGGTCGCAAAGAGTCGGACACAACTGAATGACTTCACTTTCACTTTTCACTTTCATGCATTGGAGAAGGAAATGACAACCCACTCCAGTGTTCTTGCCTGGAGAATCCCAGGGATGGCGGAGCCTGGTGGGCTGCCATCTATGGGGTCACACAGAGTCGGACACAACTGAAGCGACTTAACAGCAGCAGCAGCAGCAGTCTTCATATTAGCTCTGCTATCTTGTTCAGTTCAGTTCAGTCACTCAGTCCTGTTCGACTCTTTACGACCCCATGGACTGCAGCACACCAAGCTTCCCTGTCCATCACCAACTCCAGGAGCTTGCTCAAACTCATGTCCATAGAGTCAGTGACGCCATCCAACCATCTCATCCTCTGTCATCCCCTTCTCCTCCCAACTTCAATGTTTCCCAGCATCAAGGTCTTTTCCAATGAATCTGTTCTTGGCGTCAGATGGCCAAAGCATTGGAGCTTGAGCTTCAGCATCAGCCCTTCCAATGAATATTCGGAACTGATTGCCTTTAGGTTGACTGGTTGGATCTCCTTGCAGTCCAAGGGACTCTCAAGAGTCTCCTCCAACACCACAGTTCAAAAGCATCGATTCTTCAGTGCTCTGCTTTATGGTCCAACGCTTATATCCATACATGACTACTAGAAAAACCATAGCTTTGACTAGATGGACCTTTGTTGACAAAGTAATGTTTCTGCTTTTTAATATGCTCTCTAGTTTGGACATAGCTTTTCTTCCAAGGAGCAAACATCTTTTAATTTCATGGCTGCAGTCACCATCTGGAGTGATTTTGGAGCCCATGAAAATAAAGTCTGACACTATTTCCACTGTTTCCCCATCTATTTGCCATGAAGTGATGGGACCAGATGCCATGATCTTCGTTTTTGAATGTTGAGTTTTAAGCCAACTTTTTCACTCTCCTTTTTCACTTTCATCAAGAGGCTCTTTAGTTCCTCTTCGCTTTCTGTCATAAGGGTGGTGTCATCTGCATATCTGAGGTTATTGATGTTTCTCCTGGCACTCTTGATTCCAGCTTGTGCTTCCTCCAGCCCGGCATTTGCTTGATGTACTCTGCATAGAAGTTAAATAAGCAGGGTGACAATATACAGCTCTGACGTACTCCTTTCCCAATTTTGAACCAGTCCATTGTTCCATGTCCAATTCTAACTATTGCTTCTTGACCTGCATACAGATTTCTCAGGAGGTGGTAAGATGGTCTGATATACCCATCTCTTGAAGAATTTTCCTCAGATTGTTGTGATCCACAGAGGTAAAGGCTTTGGTGTAGTCAATAACACAGAAGTAGATGATTTTCTGGAACTCTCTTGCTTTCCTATGATCCAATGGATGTTACCAATTTGATATCTGGTTCCTTTGCCTTTTCTAACACCAGCTTGAACATCTAGAAATTCTCAGTTCATGTACTGTTGCTGTCTTGCTTAGAGAATGTTGAGCATTACTTTGCAAGCATGTGAGATGAGTGCAATTGGGTGGTAGTTTGAACATTCTTTGGCATTACCTTTCTTTGAAATGGGAATGAAAACTGACCTCCAGTCCTGTGGCCACTGCTGAGTTTTGCAAATTTGCTGGCATATTGAGTGCAGCACTTTCACAGCATCATCTTTTAGGATTTGAAATAACTCAGCTGGAATTCCATCACCTCCACTAGCTTTGTTTGTAGTGATGCTTCCTAAGGCCCACTTGACTTTGCATTCCAGGATGTCTGGCTCTAGGTGAGTGATCACACATCATGGTTATCTGGGTCATGAAGATCTTTTTTGTACAGTTCTTCTGTGTATTCTTGCCACCTCTTCTGTTAAGTCCGTACTGTTTCTCTCCTTTATTGTACCCATCTTTGAATGAGATGTTCCCTTGGTATCTCTAATTTTCTTGAAGAGATCTCTAGTATTTCCCTTTCTGTGGTTTTCCTCTATTTCTTTGCATTGATCACTTAGGAAGGCTTTCTTATCTCTCCTTGCTATTCTTTGGAACCGTGCATTCAGATGGGTGTATCTTTCCTTTTCTCCTTTGCCTTTTGCGTCTCTTCTTTTCTCAGCTATTTGTAAGGTCTCCTCAGACAACCATTTTGCCTTCTTATATTTCTTTTTCTTGGGGATGGTCTTGATCACTGCCTCCTATACAATGTCATGAACTCTGTCCATAGTTTTTCAGGCACTCTGTCTATGAAATCTAATCCCTTGAATAATCTCTTTCTCACTTCCACTGTATAATCGTACAGGATTTGATTTAGGTCATACCTGAATGGTCTAGTGGTTTTCCTTACTTTCTTCAATTTATGTCTGAATTTTGCAATATGGGATCATGAACTGAGCCACAGTCAGCTCTTGGTCTTGTTTTTGCTGACTGTATAGAGCTTCTCCATCTTTGGCTGCAAAGAATATAATCAAGCTGATTTCGGTATGGACTATCTGGTGATGTCCATGTGTAGAGTCTCCTCTTGTGTTGTTGGAAGAGGGTGTTTGCTATGACCAGTGCATTCTCTTGGCAAAACTCTATTAGCCTTAGCCCTGCTTCATTTTGTACTCCAAGGTCAAAGTTGCCTGTTACTCCAGGTATCTCTTGACTTCCTACTTTTGCATTCCAGTCCCCTATTATAAGAATATACCTTTTTTGGGGTGTTAGTTCTAGAAGGTCTTGTAGGTCTTCATAGAATCATTCAACTTGAGCTTCTTCCGCTTTACTGGTTGGGGCATAGATTTGGATTACTGTGATATTGAATGGTTTGCCTTGGAAACAAACTGAGATCATTCTTTCATTTTTGAGATTTTACCCATAGACTCATTTTCAGACTCTTTTGTTGACTATGAGGGCTACTCCATTTCTTCTTAGCGATTCTTGCCCACAGTAGTAGATATAATAGTCATCTGAATTAAATTTGCCCGTTCCAGTACATTTTAATTCACTGATCCCTGAATGTCGATGTTCACTCGCCATCTCCTGTTTGACTGCTTCCAATTACCTTGATTTATGGACCTAACATTCCAGGTTCCTGTGCAATATTGTTCTTTACAGCATTGGACTTTGCTTCTATCACCAGTCACATCCGCAACTGGACGCTGTTTTCGCTTTGGCTCCGATCTCTTCGGCTCCGATCTCTTCATTCTTTCTGGAGTTATTTCTCCACTCTTCTCCAGTAGCACATTGGGCACCTACCGTCTTGGGGAGTTCATCTTTCAGTGTCATATCTTTTTGCCTTTTCATTCTGTTCATGGATTTCTCAAGGCAAGAATACTGGAGTGGTTTGCCATTCTCCTCTTCAGTGGATCATGTTTTGTCAGAACTCTCCACTATGACCCATCTCTTGGGTGGCCCTATACACCATGGCTCAGTTTCATTGAGTTAGACAAGGCTGTGGTCCATGTGATCAGTTTCTGTGACTGTGGTTTTCATTCTCTCTGCCCTCTGATGGAGAAGGATAAGAGGCTGATGGAAGCTTCCTGATACTGCTGTCTTGTAGCTATGCTCTTTCTTGTGTAGCCATTCTCATGCCCCTAAGACAAATGTTTTGGCCAACATATCAGCCCACTACAAATGTTGTTCTGCACACAGAACAACTCCTTATGATTCCCACATAATCCTTTGCTAGCTCAAGGAAGTGTAGTGTACACGTGCATTCCATTTCCCTCAGATTTTTGCCTTTGTTCCTGATTTCTGGTCTTTGTGATACTCCACTGAGCTGTCAGATAAGCTTCTAATAAATATGCTTTCAGCAGTTTCCTCAGGGAATTACTCTTTCATGAGCTCTCCCTGCACTGTCTCTCATAATCCTGTGTGTTTGTGAAAATTATTTCAGTGTGACTCCAACAGAGGAGGGCATGGTAGCCCACTCTAGTATTCTTGCATGGAGAATCTCATGGACAAAGGAGCCTGGCGGACTGTATAGTCCATAGGGTTGCAAAGAGTCAGACATGACTGAAGTGACTTAGCATGCAAACATTCATGGTAGCCCTATTTTTACCTCTGTATTGTTCTCCATAGTGACTGCACCAATTTACACTCTCATTAATGGTGTAAAAGGGTTCCCTTTTCTCCATACCCTTTCCAGCATTTATTGTTTGTGGACTTTGATGATGGCCATTCTGACTGATGTGAGGTGATACCTCATTGTAGATTCGATTTGCATTTCTCTGATAGTTAGAGATGTTGATTGCCTTTTCATGTACCTCTTGCCCATCTGTATGTCTTCTTTGGAGAAATGTCCATTTAGGTCTTCTGCCAGTTTTTTGATTGAGTTGTTTGTGTTTTTGATATTCAGGTGTATGAGCAGTCTGTAAATTATGGGCTGCCAGTTTGTAAATGTGCGCCAGATCTCAAAGCTCATGGCCACACTCACTAGCGGAGCACACAAGACCCTCATGGAGGCGTGGGCTACTCTGCCTGACTGTCCAGTTTCATTTCACACTCCTGCCAACATCCATGTATTCAGCAAGTGTTTATGATTCCTACTACATTCTAAGTATGTTCTAGGTGCTGAGGATATAGCAGAGAACAAAACAAAGTCCCTGCCATTGGGGGACTTATGTTCTTGTTGGGGGAGACAGACACAAGCAAAGGTACAAAATGACAGATGGCACCAAGTACCATAGGGAAAATCAGCAGGGTAAGCTCCTGCCTGGCAGCTTGCAGAACATGCCTTGCTTTCCTTTTCTGCTCTGTGTCTGCTGGGAATGACTCTCCCTTCCTTGGGGCTTAGCTGCTCGAGACCTAATGAGTATCACAACCTCTGAGATATTTTCTCTGACCCCCACTCTGCCCATGGTACATCGTTGACCCCCATCCTGGTTTCTGTGGCACCTGTCCCTGCTCTCACCACAAGGTTTAAGTATATAATTACTTTTCAGTATCTCCCGCAGATAGTGTGTAATCATTCAAGGGCTTCTGTAATTCCTTAATATTTTATAAATATTTGACACTCAAAGGGATATCTTTTGAAGGTCTTTAGTAAGGGAGTTGCTGGGTGGGAGGAGAATCCTCCTGCTCTCTTTTCTTCATGCCCTTTCCCTGTAAGGAAAGCATTTTTTTTTCTGCTGTCAAAACACAGAATGGTGCATGTGGTTACCTAGAAAACCAAGTTAAAGGACACACATTGTTTGTGTCCTTTGGTTTAGGGGCAGCTTCTTAATGAGTGTAAAATACTGTCTTGTATTATCAGTGAGTCAAAGGAGGCAAAGCTGACTTTACCTGGTTGTGAAACAGATACTAGTATACCCATCATGTTTGTACATTCACATATCATATTTGTACATTCATATATGCATGTACATTCATATATGCATATACACACATCCACACACACAAGATGAAGAACGTATGTCCTGTGCCAACAGGCTGGGACTTAACCATGTGTACTTACACTAGGTAAACAGGATGCATATTTATGACAGACAAGCATCAAACACTGAGTGCTGCGCCTGGCTCAGCTCCACCTCTGACCAGCGTGTCTGACTTGCTGTGCGCTGCGGTCGCATCTGGTTGCCGCTGCCTGAGTTTCCGTGGTTAAAGCCTCCTTTGTCTAAAATTCTGAGAACCCCAGTGCCAGTGCCTAGAGGCTGGCTTCGTTTTCTAGAATTCGCAGGGTTAGGACTCCCTCTGCCCATGTGTTGCCACCCCTGGAACAAGATGAGGGCTGATTTTCTGTTTCTTGAGCGGAGCACACACTTGTTCCACTGCACTCTGGAACACCTGAGATCTGGAGCCAGACCACAGAGGGCTGTGGGCAGAGCAGCCTCTGATATGTCTCATCTCTGGAAACCCTGACTTTCAAGCTGTGTCAGAGCCGCCCCAGAAGAAAGTGACCAGGCTTGAACCCCGGGTGAGGGGAGGAGGAAGGAGTGGCCTTGGGCAGCTGGCTGGGAAGTTTGTGCCCTGAAAGGGTGGCAGCAGGGAAAGGCTCACCGATGGGCATTACTTGTGTGTGCCTTACCTTGGAAAAGGAGGGCTGGTCATGGATGGGACAGTCGGGGTTGCAGCTGCCGCTGACCTCACTGCTGGGGAACAGGCAGAGCCAGGCCGGCAGGTGTTCTGATCACACTGAGCAAGGGAGATTCGGGTCACAGATCAAATCTGCAGTTCCTCTTCTGTTCAATTGTTTGTTTGCTTCCTATGAGCTTTAAGGTGAATGCACCCAAACTTAAAAAAAAAATCAGGCTAAATGAGTGAAGATAATTCTTCAAGTCCCTTGTCAGAGTAAGCCTCCTTGATGAAGTACTTCCTCTGCTCCCAGCTCTGTTCATTCCTCCACCCTCAGTCCAAGTAGGATTTACCTCCTTTTTAATGTAACACTAATTTTAAGGTGTCTAGAATATTTATCACACCTGCAATGCAGTTACTGTTACATGAGGACTTCTCTGCTTCAACACGGCTTTTCTAACCACGGGGAATGTGAGCTGGAGGACTGGCTTGCTCCATCTGCCTCCCTGAGGTGGGTGCTGAGGGTGCCACACGTAGGAGCTCAGTGATGAAGAGAGGAACCAAGGGGCTCCGAGACATGCTCCTTTCCCTGGCCCACCTCTGGAACCGGCCACCAGTGCTGGCCGCATTCAGGGAAGGAGATGGCCAGGAGATCTTTTAAAAATGTTTCAAATAAATGAGGCTGGTAGAACACACAGTATGACGTGGCTTCAGAATTTTTTTTTTTACCATTTGACATTGTTTAATTATTAGGAATATTCAATAGAATTAGTGTTATATATGATATATAAGTATATACAAATACATTTGTACATATATGCATTTATATATATATATTTTAAGTTAGTATTTTATGAAATCATAACTACTAATAGATGATATCATGACATCACTGTGAAGTCTCTTGACTGCCCCCAACTTTTATAGCCATTTTATAATTTGAGAGCTATACACAAGGTCCCCACTGGCAGTTTACTGTGTAAATTCCCTGAGGACAAGGTGTCACTTGTGTCCACTGTATGCCCACAGGGGTTTGGATGCCAGGTGCTCAGAGCTATTGATGGAATGACTGATCGACTCCTGGCTTTATGGTGGCACCTCAGTCTAATTTGTTTCTTCTCTCAACTTCAGGTGAGGGGGGGAATGGGGCTGATGAGCATCAGGAAGTCAATGAGGAAGGGCAATGAGAATTCAAGCCATCTGCCCACAAAGTAGGATTGCAGTCAGTCATGAAGGTCTAATGTTGTGCTTTTATCAAAGGACTAATGTCCGTTCTGTTTGTTCTCGATAAACACAGGGAGGGACAGAAGTCATGGAAAAGGAAGGACCTTGAGATCGGGGATAGCTTTTATTAAAAAAAAAAAAAAAAAAAAACCTTGGATTTTGAGTGATGGAGAAAATGTGGCTGATGATGAACCCTGATTCAGACGTCTTCAGGTGCCTCTAAAATACAAATTATGTTCTGGGGACCTGGAAAGCATTGTGGGAGTTAGAGGAGGTGAAACCTCATCAAAAGCAGTTTCATATTCTCACACTGAATTTCACTGGAAGGTTAGGTGGGTGGAGGTCTCTCTGTCAGCTCTGGATGAGCCCTGCTCTTCTGGTGAGCTCTGCTCTGCCACCCTGCAGCCCTAATTTTTTGGGCAGTGTTGACCTTTCCTCTTCTCACGGGCTGGCAAGACTTAGGCCAGTTGCCCCAAACATTGTCACTGCCCTTTCATTAAAGTTCTTACTCTCTTTAAGCAGCCACAGAGATTTTCACTTTCTCTTGAATTGTTTTCTTGCTTCATATGAACATTCAGTTGAATGGACCCAAAATTTTTTTTTAAGACTATTCTTCAAGTCCCATCCCAGAGTTAACCTCCTCAATGAAGTATTTCCTCTGCTCCCAACTCTGTCCATTTATCCACCCTTCTTGTTATGGGTTTATTTGGTCTCTTTTGGTTTTAAGTGACAGAAACCCAATTCAAATAGGTTTAGACTTAAAGAAAATTTTATGGCCCTTGCAGTTTATAAAATTTAGGTGTAGATCTCCAAGAGTAAGGTCCCCTAGAATCATATACTCTGGTAATATCCTCAGATATTTACCTTTGCCCCTCTCTCAGCTTTGCTCTCTTAGACACTACCACCATAGATGACTAGACAAGCAGGTCTCAGCCTCCTCTCTGTGTTACGAATAACCCCTGAAGAGCAAGAGTACTTCTTTCCTAATAGCTCCAGTAAGGTTCCAGAGCTGCTCGTTAATGGCCTAGCTTGGGGCACTTGGCCAGCTCTGATCCAGTCACTAAGGCCACTAAAACCCATGGTTTACTGACCAAGTCTGAGTCCTGAGTCCATCCTTGGAGCAGGATGGCATCTGGGTAGAATCAGCTACAACTGAACCACAGAGACAGAGAGGGTGGAAAATTTCTCAAAGAAAATTGGACTGTTGTTACCAAAAATAGGGTGATGATTACAGAGTGAATTACATCACAGTGAAAAAGCACAGGCACTCTGTGAAGATTTCTGCATCCTTCCTACATGCAAGAGTGTTCCTATAGAAACATGTCTTTCCATCTAAGCTTTAAGGGCTGGACTCCTAAAATTGCATCTTCCCATTCCTCAATACCCTCCTGGTTCCATTTAAGAGCTGTTTTTTTTTTTTTTTTTTTTTTTAAAGAAAGTTGGCTACTTTCTTGTAGAGGGTGTTCATCAAGAAGGAAAATACCATTTCATTTTTTTTTTCCAATCCAGTGAAATAATCAAGAAGCACAATCTATGCTCCTCAGTGAGGACAAACAAAATTTCTAAAACCATCTGGGAACAAAAGATCATCATAGATTTATCTGAATGGAACCAATATGTCATGTGGTTGGAGCCCCATCTTCAGGGTGATCAGGGTGTTTGGAGCATGCGGTCAGATGTACCTGGCCTTGACGAATGCTGGGAGACTGGAGGTTTTGGCCCTGACTTTGCCACTCACAACCTGAGTGAGACTGAGTAATTCACTTCTTTCCTGGGCTTCAGTTTTCTCATCTGTAAATGTTAGGTTTTGGACATTTTCTCTCTGGTGTACTCCATTTTATTTCTGAAGTATTTGATTTTTTGTAGATACTCAAATCCATAATGCTCTTAATTATGGAGTAATTCACTTCTTTTCTGGGATTCAGTTCTCTTATCTGTAATGTTAGATTTTGGATGTTTTTATCTCCAGTGTACTGCACTTTATTTCTAAAGTATTTGATTTTGGGCTGGCATTCAAGTCTGTAATACTCTGGGTTACACCTCCTCCATATTTATATATGGTAAAACTTAGGCACTGCAAGATTATATTTTAAAAACACCTTTCTGCTTGATTCAAGAAGAGGAATGTGAGTGACAATAATGCTCAACACTTCTTTCAGGACAAGAGATGTCACTAAGTCATGGATATCTTCAGATCCAATGTGGGTTAGACTTAGTTTCTGGGACATAGTCAACTAACTATCAATTGTCCACTGACCTTGTGACATGAAACTGCCCACAAAAATGAGCAGATGCCTCCTGCGTGCCTAGACATGGAGGATATGAGACAGGGAGGGAGAGAGACATTTGTGCACAGGAAACAAGTTGTGTCTGTTTCATGTTTAATCATTCTGAGATATTTCATTAATGGAAATGAAATACTGCCAGCCACGATGCTCATTTCAGTTTGGAAAGGTCTTTTATCTCAGATTTCCAACTGGGCAACTAAGAAGTTACACTGGATGATCACACTGTGTTGAAACCTAAGGCAGGTCCATGCTTGATACAGAGTGAAAGAAAGAAAGAACTGATGGCTGGATGCTAAGATGAATTTCAGTTCCAGCTCCATGGCCGTGAGCACAGGGTCTCTCTTCAGGAGGGAAGACAGCGCATATGTACTAGAAGATGTGAAAAAAAGTGGAGAACACAGAAAATACGTGTCTATAAACTGGAGAAAGGGGCTATGGGACAGGAGAAGAGATGTTTGAACTGAGAGGTCATAATGCTTAGCTTCTGCCCCGAGACCTGTGAAAGGAAGCGCTTCCTGCCACCCCGTGACCACTTCCTCAGTGTCCCTCCCGCCACAGTCCCCCCACTCTTCAACTCTGTGCAGCTGGAGTTGAAACAGTTGACCGAGGAGTGTTGTGGAAATGAAACTGCTTTAGTGGCCATTGTCATTGGGTCCTGTCTGTGTCTTTATTCTCTGCCTAGCCCTCTATGGGCCCTCCCTCTATCCTGTGTGGTGGTATGGGTTAACCTGAGCCCAGGGAGAGTGAGCAGGGCCATTGTAGGCTGTTAAACACACTCACATGTGCACACACACACACATCCTAACTTGTGTGTGAACCTGCATTCTGTGTCAGCTGTCAGAATGTAGGTTCACACACAGGTTAGGGTGCAGATGTGAGAGCAGGCCTTGCTGTGCAGGAACAAGGATGGTGCAGAGCTGCAAGATAAAGGAAACCCCAGCACCTTTGCTCTCCCAGCCGGAATCCCTACCCTCAAAGGGTTGGACCCTGAGGAGTGCCAGACCCAGGGCTGAGGTCTCCCTTTTTGTACGGTCCAATTACCTTGATATGTGAGTGATGTGATATGTGAAGGTGAAGTGCATTGTAGGATTGGGGTTCTCACAAGTTAGGTATCTACAGAGAGGAAGCTGATTCAGCCAGCGGGTCTGTCACTGTCCTGGGGACGCATTTAGGTATCTCAGTGTACATGAAAACCATTTCTGTCAGGGGCAGGACAGACCTGCTGTGGACAGCAAGATACAGAGGTTAACCTCTGTATGGTGATGGGGGCGGGTTTCTGGAGCTGGCAATAAAAAGACAGGCAGGCTGGCCTCTGCAGTGGCGAAGCATGGAACAAGAGATGTCAGGTGGGTACCTTGGTAGACCGATGGGGCATTTACCAGGGGACTGGAGCAGGTGCCAGGGCATGGCCCTGGAAGGAGAATCTGGCAGGGCAACAGGCCTAGGGAAGACAACAGCGAGCAAAGCAGGCCTGAGTGTAAAAGGAATGGGCACGAGGGCAGGGCTTCAGGGATGGGGGAATAAAACCCCATTCCTGGATGCAGTGCGTTATGGACACTGGAGGTGGACAGCCTGGGTTTGAACCCAGGCCCTGCCACTCTTTTGAAAAATGATTTAATCTTTCTGAGCCTGCAAATCCCCAATTGCCAATGGGGATATTTAACCTCACTGGTTTATTTTGAGGAACTGATATGATAATCCACATAAAGGATCTGATTCAGTATCTGGATACTCTGTGACACTCAGGATCCTATTTTTTTGGCTACAGTTTATTATTTTATTTTTCTAAATAAAGACTTTCTCAGTTACCCATTGTCTCACAAAAGACATAAGAGCTAAATATTTTTATAGTGGCATACCAGATATACTCTTTTATAAAAGTCACAGACATATATTCCATTTAATTTTTAGGAAAGGTTAAGAGAATAGACGTTTTATTGGATGCTCACTGTGTATTTTCTCATTTAATCATTAAAATCACCATGTGAAGTATATTATCATTACTCCCATTTCACAGATAAGATATCTAAGGTACAAACATTAAGTAACTTATTCGTCATAATGTAGTTTAGTTATAGGTACATATTTAAGCCCTGGTGTGACACTAAATAAGCATTGCTGGGGGCACCAGATGGTTGCTGGTTGATAAGAATAAGGGTATGAAGCTAGAGCACGGCCTGTAGCCCCAAGGTGACAGGAGAGCAGGTCTCCTGTTACTTCCTGTTCAGAAGTCGGTCAGGTCCCAGAGCTCAGCCTGCAGTGTCACCACCTGTAATGTGCAGTAAGTTTTGGGTGAAGAGGGTAGATGGACTATGGAGCCATTGGGTCACCAGAGCTGGGAAGCTGTCTGCCCTCCCTGGCTCCTTGTTGCTTAAGGACTGATGCTCCAGCGTGCTGACTCGGGGCTGGCCAGCCCACGGCACATGGGAAGGACCAGATGGCTCCAGGCAGTAAGTGCTATAACTATGTTCTTCTGGGTCTTGGTTTTTGTCAGCTGCAGCTGATTTTCTGAGGATTTAGTTTCCTATTTGGGCAGGAGATGCATTAAGTCCATTTTGGACTGATTTTCAAGAGCAGCAGCTTTCAGCATTTCAGTTTTAGTTTTCTGGATGACTTTGTGCTTATGGGCACGGGATCTTGGGAATCTGATCATGCCCAGTGTCCACGCACCTCTTTCCCTCTCTTTGTCCTTCTTACCAGTCCCTCCAGTCTCCTCTCTTTCCCCAGTTTTCAGCCTCCCTTTCCTCACTAAATCTTTATCTTCTGGCTCGTGGCTCTTTTACCTCCACCTTCTTCTGTCCATACCTTTTCCTATCTGTCTTTTGATCTTTTAACCAACTTCTCCCTCATCATAGAACTATAGTCTTTGGAGTAGAGGGGACCTCAGAACATCTAGTGCAGCCTGAGCCCTAGCTCTCCGCCAGCACATCATTATCCCAAGCTTAGGAATCTCCTGGAACTGGGAACTGACCCCAGCCCAGGGTGGCTCAAGCTGTGTTTGCAGCACTGTGACTGTAAATGCAGTGGGCCTCCACTGATGAAAGAAGTTGTTCCCTTTGCCTCTGAGGAAGTGGAACCTTCTACGTTTGGTACTAGTTCTTCACAGGTCTATCTAGACAAGTAACACTCAGGGGATATTTATTGAACATTTCCTGTGTGCCAGCCTCTGGGCTAGAGATTACAGATTGCAAAGTTGACTTATGAGTTAAGATGCTTGTGTTTAGGAAATAGACTAGATTTCCAGTGACATGGTGTGTTAAGTGCTATAACAAACAAGCTGCAGGAACCTTGAAGGAGGAGGAATTCACTGTGCCTGGGAAGGCCTCACAGAGGAGCTGATGTCTGAGCTGACTTTGGGAAGAAGAGTTTACCAGGCAGGACTTGGGGATATGGGGCTCCATCAGGCAGCTTGACTAAGATAAAATAGAGTGAGGTATTTAACTGGAAGGAGTGAAGGAATGGGTTGGACTGATAGATTCCCTAGGAGACTGAAAAAGATATCACGTGTAACATGATGTAGAAACCACACACAGGGTGGTGCAAGGAGGTCAGGGAGCAGGAACCCTGAGGAGTAGAGGTGTGGGGGTCCAGCACTTCCTGTTGGGAGGGGACAGCCTTGCTGGGTTCCTGTTACCTCTTCTGTTGATAGAGGCGACAGCGATACCAGGCTGTCTGTCTTGTGGTGGGGAGTGTAGGGGGTGGAGTCTGAGTATTCAGTCCAGGTCTCAGTCGTGGAGTACAGTGCATTTAGGGAGGTAAGGCGAGCTAAGCAGTTGTGCGTGTGGCTTCAGAGACAGACCTTATGAAACAGGAGGCAGGGAGAAGTGGGGACTAGGAGTTTAAAAGTGAGAACGAGAAACTTCCACATGGAATTCAGGTTCCCTAGAATGATAAATAGGGATTTTGATGGTATGTATTTGGGGAGGGGAACTTATTTGTCAAAGGCATGTGAGAATTTGCAGGGATGAGGGGCAGTGGTGAGAAGAAAAATCTAGAGTCACAGTGTAGTCTGGTAGGAAGACCTGAATTCATGTCTAAGCTCAGCCTCTTCATAGGTTATTTAGCCTCTCAAATCATTTGTAAAATGGAGATAAGATAATTCTTATCATGGAGGGCTGCTTGAGGGTAAAATAAGGTAATGTATGGAGTTCCTGCTACCATGGTGGCTCAGACGGTAAAGAATCTGCCTGCAGTGCTGGAGACCTGAGTTTGATCCCTGGGTTGGGAAGATCCTCTGGAGGAGGAAATGGCAACCCACTCCAGTATTCTTGCCTGAAGAATCCCCATGGACAGAGGAGCCTGGCAGGCTACAGTCCAGGGGATCACAGAGTCAGACACAACTGAGCGACTAAGCGCAGCACAGCATAGAGTTCCTAGCTCAGCGCCTAGCATACTTGCTAAATAACTTGTTACTTTCCTTCCCCTTTTCCTCCCCACCCATCCCAACAGAACACTGAGTAAGTGGTTGACCAGGAGGAACAGGAAAAGCTGGCTGAATTTGAGGTGGGCTTCCCAGGTGGCGCTAATAGTAAAGAGCCCGACTGCCAGTGCAGGAGACACATGGGTTGATCCCTGGGTTGGGAAGACCCCCTGGAGGAGGAAACGGCAACCCAGTTCAGTATTTTTGGCTGGAGAATCCCATGCACGAAGGAACCTGGGGGACTACAGGCCATGGACTCAGACATAACTGAAGCAACTTAGCATGAAAATGACCGCAGGGACAGGACTCACCAAATTAGGAGCTCCTGAAGGAGTTATGTATGAGCATGGCTTTGTCTTTGCACCCTTCCGTGCTGCTCGGCTCCTGTTAGGTGCTGAAGACATGTATGGATGGAACTGAACAGAAATGAATGCTTCCTGTGTTTCATTTCCAGATGTAGAAGGTGTGGTGGGGAAGCACCAGGAGATAGAGTGGGATTTCTTCCCAGTTCTTCCTCCATACTGGTTGTGGTTTGGGGAGAATCCTCTTACCTCTTTTGAGCTCAGGTCCAAGTCTGTGAAGTTAGGGACATGAATCAGTCAGCTCTTCCCTATTCCAGTATTGAGATTCTAGGACTTTACTGTAAGGTTTCAGATTGGTCAGACATCGCTAGTTTGCAAAGAAAGCTCAGTGGAGAGCACCTCACTTATCAAATTGCAAACTGGTACAAGGCCTAGGGCTTTTCACTTACTGGGCTGTGGCTGTCCCACCGTCAGTAATAGACAGCGAAAAATATCCAGACTCAGAGGCAGTATGCTCAGATTTTCTTCTTATGAGACCCTGAGGTTAGAAGGCTCTTCCAGCTGCATAGCCCTGACTAACATCTGCTAGACGCTCAAAGGAAACAGTGGGTGACAAAAACAACGACTTTGACATTTAAGTCAGTCCTTAGTGCGTGTGACCTTCCCACAAACCCACCATGGCACCTTGACAAATGTGAAGAAGTGTTTCAGACGTTCTTAAAAGAGCCCACAAGACCTAGGTCTTTCCAGTCTTTTTTCACTTCCAGTTAATTATTGAGCTATAACTGGCATATAGCATTGTATATGTTTATGGTGTACAACATCATGATTTGACATCATTATGAAGACATCATGAAATAATTATATACATTATATATACATTATGAAATAACTATCACAAGTTTAATGAACATCCATCATCTTTTACAGATGCAAAATTTAAGAAATAGAAAAAATTTTTTTCCTTGTGGTGAGAACTCTTGGGATTTACTCTCTTAACAACTTTCATATATAACACAGTGAAAGTGAAAGTTGCTCAGTTGTGTCTGACTCTTTGCCACCCCATGAACTATAGCCTGCCAGGCTCCTCTGTCCATGGAATTCTCCAGGCAAGAATAATAAAGTGGGAAGCCGTTCTCTTCTCCAGGGGTCTCTTCCTGACTCAGGAGTAGATATATAACATACAGCAGTAATTATATTTATTATGTTGTATATTATATCCTTCATACTTATATTTATCTTACAACTGGAAGTTTGTCCCTTTTAACTGCCTTCATCCAGTTTCTCCTCCCTGCCAAACCCTGCCTCTGGTAACCTCAAATCTGATCTCTTTTTCTGTGAGTTTGCTGGCTTTTGCAGATGGTGATTGCAGCCATGAAATTAAAAGACGCTTACTCCTTGGAAGAAAAGTTATGAGCAACCTAGATAGCATATTCAAAAGCAGAGACATTACTCTGCCGACTAAGGTCCGTCTAGTCAAGGCTATGGTTTTTCCTGTGGTCATGTATGCATGTGAGAGTTGGACTGTGAAGAAGGCTGAGCACCGAAGAATTGATGCTTTTGAACTGTGGTGTTGGAGAAGAGTCTTGAGAGTCCCTTGGACTGCAAGGAGATCCAACCAGTCCATTCTGAAGGAGATCAGTCCTGGGATTTCTTTGGAAGGAATGATGCTAAGGCTGAAACTCCAGTACTTTGGCCACCTCATGCGAAGAGTTGATTCATTGGAAAAGACTCTGATGCTGGGAGGGATTGGGGGCAGGAAGAGAAGGGGACGACTGAGGATGAGATGGCTGGATGGCATCACTGACTCGATGGACGCCAGTCTGAGTGAACTCCAGGAGTTGGTGATGGACAGGGAGGCCTGGCATGCTGCGATTCATGGGGTCGCAAAGAGTCGGACACGACTGAGTGACTGAACTGAACTGAACTGAACTGAAAGTATAATTGAGCTACAATACTATGTTAGTTTCTATTATTTGATATTTCTATATGTACTAAAATGGTCACCACGATAAGTCTAGGTACAATATGTCAGCATACAATGATACTGCATGATTCTTGACTATAGTCTCCTCACTGTACACTTCATACCTGTGACTCATTTATTTTGCAGCTAGAATTTTGTACTTAATCTCCCTTACCATTTCCTCCTCACCTGCCCCAACCCTCCTCTTCTCTGGTAGCCACCTGTTTTTGCTCTGTATATTGGATTCTGTTTCCGTTTGTTCATTTGCTTTTTTAAAAAAATTATTTATTTATTTAACTAGGGGATAATTACAATACTGAGATGCTTTTTGCCATACATGAATCGACCATAGATATATGTGTCCCTTCCCTCTTGATCCCCCTTCCACCTCCCTCCCCACCCCACCCCTCAAGGTTGTCACAGAGCGCAGCTTTGGGTTCCCTTCATCATACATCAAACTCCCACTGGCTGTTTTACATATGGTAATATATATGGTGGTGGTGGTTTAGTCACTAAGTCATGTCTGACTCTTGTGAGCCTATAGACTGTAGCCCCCTAATCTCCTTTGTCCATGGGATTTTCCAGGCAATGTTTCATTGCTGTTCTCTCAAATTATCTCACCTTCTCCTTCCCCCACTATGTCCAAAAATCTGTTCTTTATGTCTCTGTCTCCTGCTTTGTTTTTTAGATTCCACATAATAAGTGAAGTCAGATAGCATTTGTCTATCTCTGCGTGTCTTATTTTACTTAATACCCTCAAGGTTCATCCATGTTGTCACAGATGGCAAGATTTCATTCATTTTTATGGCTGAGTTATTTTCCCTTATGTATATATCTTCCTTATCCATTCATCTGTTTCTGGGCACTTAAGTTACTTCCATATCCTGGCAGTTGTAAAAAAAGGTTGCAGTGAACATAGGGGTTCATACGTCTTTTTGAATTAGTTATTTCCTTTTCTTCAAATAAATACCCAGGAGTGGAATTGCTGGATCATATGGTAGTTCTGTTTTTAATTTTTAAAGGAATCTCCATACTGATTTTCATAGGAGCTGCACCAGTTTAAAGTTCTGTCCACAGTGCATGCATGGGTAGGAGTTCTTTTCTTCACGTCCTTCCAAGCACTTGTTATTTGTTGTCTTTTTGATAATAGCCATTCAGACAAGTGTGAGATAATTTCTCATTGAGGTTTTAACTTGCATTTCCCTGATAATTAGTGATATTAAGCATCTTTTCATGTGCCTGTTTGGAAAAATGTCTGTTCAGATCCTCTGCCCATTTTCAATTGGTTGGATTGTCTGTATTTTTGATGTTGAATTGTGTGTTTTATATGTGTGTGTGTGTATCATATATATATGACATTAACCCCTTATTGGATATAGTTTTTGCAAATATCTCCTTCCACTCACTCCCATTTAGTAGGTTGACTTTTCATTTTGTTGATAGTTTTCTCCATTATGCAAAAGCCTTTTAGTTTGATATAGCCCCATTTGTTTATTTTTGGTTTTGTTTCCATTGTCTGAGGGGACATATACAAAGAAAAAAAAAAAATTCTACCATGACTGATACCAAAGAGCTTATGGTTTTTTCTAGAAGTTTTATTGTTTCAGGTCTTAAATCTTTAATCCATTTTAAATTTATTTTTGTGCTTTGAGAGAGGAATCTAGTTTGAGTTTTGTACTTTAAGAGAGTAATCCAGTTTGATTCTTTCGAGTGTAACTGTATAGTTTTCCCAACACCATTTATTGAAGAAGCTGTCTTTTCTCCATCATATATTCTTGCCTCCTTTTTTCAGAGATTAATTACCCATAAAAATGTGGGTTCATTTCTAGGATATCTTTTTTCCCACTGAATTATGTGTTTGTTTTTGTGCAGGACCATATAAACGGTCCTTTTTGATTACTCCAACTTTGAAGTGTAGTTTGTAATCAGGGAGCATAATATTTCTAGTTCTACTTTTTCTTTCTTAAGATTGTTTTGACTATTTGGGATCTTTTGTGTTTCCATACAAATTTTAGAATTATTTCTTCTAGTTCCGGGGAAAATGCCATTGATATTTTGCTGGGAATTGCATTGAGTCTGTAGATTACATTGTGTAGTATGCTCTTTTTAACCATATTAATTCTTCCAGTTTATGAACATGGGCTATCTTTTCATCTGTTTGTATTGCCTTCAATCTCTTTCAACAGTGTCTTGCAGTTTTCTGAGTACCATTCTTTTACCACCTTAGTTAGACTTATTTTTATTCTTTTGCAGTGGTTGTAAATGAGATTGTTTTCTTAATTTCTTTTTTGATAGTTTCTTGTTAGGAAATAGAAGTGTGACAGACATCTGTATATTAATTTTATACTCTGCAACTTTACTGAATTCATTGATAAGTTCTAGTATTTGTGTGTGTGTGTGTGTGTGTGTGTGTGGTATCTTTAGGATTTTCTGTGTATAGTATCATGTCATCTGCAAACAGTAACAGTTTTACTTCTTCCCCTCCCATTTGGATTCCTTTCATTTCTTTTTATTGTCTGAGTGCTGTGGCTAGGACTTCCAACAGAATGTTGAATACAAGTGGTGAGTGTGGGCATCCTTGTCTTGTTCCTGATCTTAAATGAAATGTTCTCAGCTTTTCACTGTTGAGTATAATTTTGGCTGTGGGCTGGTCATACATGGCCTTTATTATGTTCAGGTATATTCTCTCTATAGCTACTTTGTGAGAGATTTTTTTTTGTCATAAACAGATGTTAAATCTCTCTCTCTGCATTTATGGAGATGATCATATGATTTTTATTCTTTAATATGTTAATATGGTATATCACATTGATTGGTTTGTGGATACTGAACCTTGCATCCCTGATATTAAACCCACTTGATCGTGGTATAAGATCCTTTTAAGGTATTGTTGAATTTGGTTTGTTAGTATTTTGTTGAGGATTTTGGCATCATGTGATACTGGCCAGTGATACTGGCCTTTAATTTTCTTTTTTGTGTGATATCTTTGTCTAGTTTTGGTATTAGGATGATTCTGGCCCCTCCTAGAATGAGTTCAGAAGCTTTCCTTCCTTTCCAAGTTTTTGGAATAGTTTGAGAAGATTAGGCATTAACTCTTCTCTAAACATTTGGTAAATTTAATCTGTGAAGACATCCAGTTTTTTTTTTTAATTCCTAATTCAGTTTTATTACTGGTAGTTGATCTGTTCATATTTTCTATTTCTTGGTTCTATCTGGCGAGAGTGTCCATTTTTTTGGTGTTCAACTGTTTATGGTAATCTCTTATGACCCTTTGCATTTCTGTGATATTGGCTGTAACTTCTCCTTTTTTCCCCCTGGTTTTATTGATTTGGGCCCTCTTCTTGATGTCTGGATAAAGGTTTGTAAATTTTGTTTACCTTTTCAAAGAACCAACTCTTAGTTTAATTAATCTCTCTATTGTTTTTCGGTCTCTATTTCATTTATTTCTGCTCTGATTTTTATTATTTCTTCAGAAATGTTCAGTCTTAATAGTACTGTCCTATCCTATCTCCTACTGGCCTATAAGCAGTGGGTTCTCAGCCCTATATAATTGGGAGCACTGCTCATGGAGCAGTCTTGTTTCATAATCCCTCTTACATTGTGTCCTTTTTGGATTAGAATTTTGGCTCAATACCAACAGGCTGTGTGACATCAGGCAAGTCCCTCAATCTATTTAAGTGTCAGTTTCTTCATCTATATTCATATAATCAGCATACATTTATTGAGTGCCTCTAATACCAGGCACTATTCTTGGCTTGGAATATTTATTCATTTGTCTTTGAGAAATTAAAGCAATTGGTCACTGATAAGATTTAGGGAACCAATGTATGACCTCCAACACTGTTCCCAGTTGTACACTATGTATTTCTGTGTTTGCATACAGAGATTGAGAGGAAAATGTGGTCAGTAAGCAGAGCCATACCTAACTTACCAGGTCAAGGTCAGCCACCAGAGTTCTAACTGAAGGAGAACATGATGAACCTCCTGAGAGAAATAGTAATACAATGAAATGGTATTAAAACCTTTGAGCAAAAGAGATGATGCAGTCTCTCCCTGGCTTCTTGGGACACACTTTGGGTGGAAAGGAGGTCATCTGGAGGCAGGAAAGACCAATGAGTGCTTGGGATCCAGTTGGATTATTAATGGTAACAGGTGCCTTTGGTAGTAAGTCTGCTGGGAGCCAGCATGAGGAACTCCACCCATGGCAAAGGTCATGAGGAAGGAGGCTTCGGCATACGCAAAGGCATGACCAAGCCTCAGGAAACCCCCTGTTCCTGAGCATCTACCCCAAAACCAGAGTCTGTTTTATGCTTTCACCTACACCTCTGACTTTACGGGGGGCTCTCCCCCATAACCATTTCTCTCAGAGAAGGAGTTAACGTGCAGCTTCAAGGCAATAAAAATTCCTGGGCATGACAAGAGTGTTTCAGCTTACGGACTCCTCTGAAGGTTATTTAGTTCACCTGTATAGGTTCATCCGGCCACATGTGATTGTTTACAGCCTCCCAACCTGAGAGGCACGAGATGTTTTAGACTTACTAAAGGCAAATTCTTTTAGGGAGTTGGAAATTATTAGTATAGTGGGTTGGTTAGGAATTATATTGATGAAGGATTTTTCATTTGTTGTGTCAATAATTGCTGCTAATTCTCTGTCCTGGGTGTGACAAGGGTGTCTCAGGTCAAACCTCTCTGCTGACAGACTAGCTTGTATGACAGGATTATCTATACTCCTGCCACTATGCACATGATTGTTTACTACTTCTCAACCATAAACAGCACAGGGAGTTTTGGAGTATTTTTAAAGTCTTAATTAGCATAGGGCTTTTCTCATTGTTGAGTCAATGATTGCTTCCAGGCCTCCATATCCTTAGGTACCTGGGAATATATTAATCAATGTATTTGGAATATAGAAAATGAAATATAGTAGTTTGAAGTTTAGCAATACTAGACTTTTTGAGTTAATGAATTTTCTCTTTTGTAATAGATCACTGTACTTTGTTATGAATCACTGTGTCCTTGCTATGTAAAAATGTAACTTTATCACTATCTTAAGACTAAATAGATCTTAAGGGGAACATTGGTGAAGGGATTTTCACTTGTTGGGTTGATGTTTGCTGCTAAATCTCCATGTTCCCTGCCCTTATAATGAATATAACTAGCATATAGGAGAAATAAGTATTAACCTTTAAGCATTTAGGAGAAATAAGTATTAACCTTTAAGATTAATCATGTTAACCTTGGGTTAAATAAATTCCTTTCTTGATTGTAGCTCACTACACCCTCACCCTATAGGAATATAACTTTATTTGGAGGGTGGTGCCTGGTTTAAAGGAAAAACACCCTTGGAAGAAATAAGTTTTTTGGTTATCAGAAAGAAAGGGTCATAAAATGTCAGTGGATCTCATGGCCAGAAGATGATGTAAATTCCCTAAGACCTTTTTTTTAAGTACCTGATTTTGATAAAGGTCAGGACTGCTGACCCCCATGTGACTCTGTATTCATTCCTATGTGTAACAAAAGATATATAAGCAAACCCAAAAATAAAGAAATCGGATCAGTTTCCGGAAAGACTGATTCCCCCATGTCGTTTCTTTCTTGCTCCCGTTTTTCTGGCTGAATTCCCATCTGGAGCATGGATGCTATTCCATGTAAACCAAGTTATTCAGCCTCTTTTTCTCCACTAATTTTCCTACTACACTATCCGTTTCTAATCTTTCTATATATCTGTGATTAAATATGTATTTTTCCAAGGATGCCGATGCCATCCCCACCTTCGAATTCCCTGGATCCACTGGCGCTGGACCCCGGCAATCTGTTTCCTTTCAAATGTCTTTTGGCTTGTCTCAGGTTTAAAAGCCAAAAGCTGATGGGAAATTTAGAAAGTGAAACATAATTTGAGCATTCCGTAAAATCACTTTATGAGGAGCCTGTAAAGAATTTCAGCATTTATTTATTGAGTGCATATTAGTTGCCAGGCACTGTGCTGGGCTGGGTGTACAATCGAATGCAGTGTGATTTTATACCTCCTATCAAATAGTGATAAGTACCCGAAGAGGGGGAAAACGTCCCAGGGAGAGAACACTAACTGGAATTATCTCCTTTAGATGAAGTGACAAGTGAAGACCTCTTTGAGAAAGTGATATGTAGTTTAGGATTCAAGGGTTCTAGCACCTGGTCAAATAAAAGTGGGGCAGAGCTGTGGCAAAGAGCTTTCCAGGCACCATCTTAGCCATAGATGCTGAGGTAAGGAAGGATTTGCCCCATTTGATGAACTGAAAGGCCAGTGTGGCCTGCATGTGGTGAGAGAGGAAGGGAGTAGAAAGGGTTAAGCTGGAGAGCTGGGAAGAGCCCAGATAATGCAGGGTCTTGGAAGTCATGATAAAGTGTTCAGATTTTATTCTAAAGGCAATGGGCAACCACTGAAGTGTTACTTTTAAGAAGCAGACTTACATGATCAGATTTACACTTGCATCAGTGACAACTTTAGAAGTGACATGACCCACCTCAGTGGAAGATGAAGAAATACAATGTTGTCATGATTCCGTAATAAGTCAATGACAGGCTGATAGCATGTGTAGGGTATTATCAGGCTATGGAGCATATAACATTACTGAATGAGGCTGCAATAGAATCTTAATTCCCACTACATAGTCCTGTTCATGACCTGGGACCCTCTTGGAATTATTAATTCTGCCAACATATGTTGAGTTTTTACCCAGTGATGTTGAACAAAACAGACACAGTGTACCACGTGTAATTTGTTAATACTCAGTACTACCCCTGTCTCTTTATCCTCTTCCCCATTCCCAGCAGCATAAAGCTGAGAAATGACAATTCTTCCACTCCATTGCAAGTGAGATTCCAATTGGATTCCGCCAATGAGAAGCAATTCCATGAGATCTGGAAAGTAATGGAGGAGAGGGCACTAGTTGTCACAGTAGTTACTGAAGAGTGTTTGGGGACAGCAGAAATGGTTTGGGGTTTTCCTACAGCTTTCTGCTATTCACCTAAGAATCACCAATATCAGTGTTGTTGGAAGCTGAAACTACTGGTTGTAGCATGAGTCTGAACTTCAAGGTTTCCTAAAGTTGTTCTTGCTGACTTTTGCTTGCCCAGTCTTTAATTCCTGTATTAATCCTTTCCCCACTTTGCATACTTAGAGTGGCTTCTGTTTTTCTGTCCAGACTCCAATTGATACACAAAAGACAGGGAAAAAATGAGAACAGTCTTGACATCCAATAATACTGTGGCATGGAGTGGCAGGGATGAAGGATAATTTTGGCCCCATTGCTACTGTCATCCACGTCTCCAGATTGTCCCCATTCAAGTTGCTGTGACCTGGAGAAACAAGAGTTGTGCTTGATCGCTTATCCTCCAATTCAATCTTTTATACTAGAAAAGAACATCAAAGTTACCTTTATCTTAGAGACAGGAGATCAAATTGAAGCACGGAGAAAGTTATGATCATCCACCTCCTGAAGTGAGTTAAAAAGCCTTCAATATCTTACAGATTTTCCTGAGCTGATCAGATTGTGAAGTGGGAGTAGAAAAGGGCCACTGATAAAAAGAATAGAAAGAGCACGCTCTTTGCAGATCAAATAGACTTAAATTGTGTCTGAAGCCTGGCTCAACCTCTTGCCAGGTTTACTTTTCTTCTCTGAATCTAATTATTCATCTATAAAGATAATATACTCATTTTCATAGACTTATTCTGCATATTAATGATGATGATGATAAATAATAATTACTGCTAACAGTTGTAAAACATGTACCGTATTGCAGACACTCTCCTAACTGCCTCATGTGAATCAACTCATTTAATTAATCCTCACAGTGACACTAGGGGCAATGGATGTCAAGAATATAGCAGAGCTGACAAGATGACTTATGAACATGGGTTTCTGACTCTGACCCTTGAAACAACTCCAAGAAACAGGCAGTGTCTTGAGGGGCCTGAGAAACTAACATCAACCTGAGAAGGTCTTGAGGGGAGAAGAAGGGGTGGCTGCATCTCAGTGTACACGTGTGTGTACGTTTACAGCAGCTCAGGGGAGAGGAGGGTCAGATGCCACACAGAGATGGGCCAGTCCAGAGCTTTACGATTCTGTGTGTTTCTTTTTCCTGTCTTGCTTGGTTGTCATTTGGGGGCAGATAAACAGCAGTGGATGCCCAGAAGCACTGGGGGAAATATCAATATAGTGCTGGAATCTGGCTGAGATGGGGAGGAGGAGTCAACAGCAGGTATAGATATCGATTTTCTTCCTCCAGCTGAGGAAGAAAATCTCTTTAAAAAAAGAGCAATGTCAGGCAGACCCTTGGTAGATTTTTCTTGGCAAAGTAGGTGACAAACAGGGGATGACTTACCCCAGATTATAATGCCAGAGGCTCTTCCTCCTAAGGAGGGACGCACTGCCACCTCCCTAAGCTGACTAGGAAGGGCAGGAATTACTCCTGGATTCCTGGGCTTTAGCCACCTCCACCTCTCCCTCCCTCTAGCTCCCACACACGTGCTTCACATTATGCTCCATGGGAACTGAAACTCGCAGGAATGTGTAAACTTGCAAGGAAAAGTGATCAGACATATGAGGAACACAGTGCTCTAAAAGAAAGACAACACTAAACAAGTTATAGCAGGCAAAGAAAATTAACAGACCATAGAAAATAAGTTTAAAATAAGCATGAGAAATACCTTCCAAAAATACGATGGTAAAATACCGACAACATTAATCAAGGAAAACAATTCAAAGAGGAACTTGTGGGAAATATTGGATTTGAAAAAATGTTATAGTTGAAATAAAAATCTTAATGAATTTGTTAAATTTTAGGAAAGATATAGCTGAAGAATGTATTGGATGTATTACTGAGCTGGAAGAGATCTGAAAACTTCAAAGCATCAAGAAAGTAGATAGAAATTTTGGAAGAAATCTTACTTGCAAATCTTTGGGGGAAAAAATGTCAGATTTTGAAATGTATATCCAGCTAAATTACCATTTAAATGCTAGTACAAAGGAACTGTGAGTATCCTTCACAACCCAGAATTAAAATTCTAGGCAGCAGGAACATGACAAAGGTGATGGTAGGGAATGGGACTATAGTTTGCTCTCTCCTGTGAATTTACCTAATGTGGACTACTTCAATGGACTTCCTTGCCCTCTGGCTTCTGATTAAATTTGCCTGATAGGAACCTCCAGCAGAAGAGAAGGATCTATCCTGTAGTGAAAGTGAAGTGAAAGTCGCTCAGTTGTATCCGACTCTCTGCGACCCCATGGACTGTATAGTCCATGGAATTCTCCAGGCCAGAATACTGGACTGGGTAGCATTTCCTTTCTCCAGGGGATCTTCCCAACCCAGGGATCAAACCCAGGTCTTCTGCATTGCAGGCGGATTCTTTACCAGCTGAGCCACCAGGGAAGCTCCTGTAGTAGGGTAGTTATTTATTCTCCAGGTACACCTTGGACTGGCTGCAATTCTTGACTCAAAGTCACAAGGCCTGTTAGGCTGTCTTCTCCATACAAGTCTGCCCTTCTTAGGTTCCAATAACTTATCATGCTTCTTAACTAGTGGTCATAACAACCCTGTTCCTTCTAGTGCTAGAAGAGTATACTGTTTGCTTTTTTATTTCCCTACACCTTACTTATATGGTTGTCCTTTTTGCTAAGTCCTTCTAAAGCTATCGTAATTTCTGTTCCATCTGTTTGCTGATGAGATTCTGATGATATAAGAGGAAACTTTATTGACAGAGTTATATATTAAAAACAAAACCTTAGAAAAACATCATTATGAGAAACTTTAGACAGTCTCTCTGTGATTAGGGACAAGAGATAGATACCCATAATCACAATTAATGTTTTATATAGTTCTTGAGGTTTGAGACGATCCAAAAAGAAAAGTAAAAGAATGAGGCATAGGATTAGAAAGGGAGATTAGAATTTATCATTTTATCCACTAATAATGTTATGTATATAGGAAAGAAAACCCCAGGAGTCAATAGGCACACTATCAGAAATAGAGTCTATAAGTTTACAAGAGTCTAAATTATTACAGAATGAAGAGTATTTATGTAAACCAGTTGGAGTCATTTGCAACTGCAAATGCCTACAAACAAAGCTAGTGGAGGTGATGGAATTCCAGATGAGCTATTTCAAATCCTAAAGATGATGCTGCGAAAGTGCTGCATTCAGTATGCCAGCAAATTTGGAAAACTCATCAGTGGCCACAGGACTGGAAAAGGTCAGTTTTCATTCCAATCCCAAAGAAAGGCAATGCCAAAGAATGCTCAAACTACCACACAATTGCATTCATCTCACATACTAGCAAAGTAATGCTCAGAATTCTGCAAGCCAGGCTTCAACAGTGTGTGAACTGTGAGCTTCCAGATGTTCCAGCTGGATTTAGAAAAGGCAGAGGAACCAGAGATCAAATTGCCAACATCGGCTGGATCATTGAAAAAGCAAGAGAGTTCCAGAAAAACATCTACTTCTGCTTTACTGACCATGCCAAAGCCTTTAACTGTGTGGATCACAACAAACTGTGGAAAATTCTTAAAGAGATGGGAATACCGGATGACCAGACCTGCTTCCTGAGAAATCTGTATGCAGGTCAAGAAGCAACAGTTAGAACTGGACATGGAACAACAGATGTGTTCCAAATTGGGAAAGGAGTATGTCAAGGCTGTATATTGTCACCCTTCTTATTTAACTTATATGCAGAGTACATCATGCGAAATGACAGGCTAGATGAAGCACAAGCTGTAATCAAGATTGCTGGGAGAAATATTAATAACCTCAGACATGCAGATGACACCACCCTTATGGCAGAAAGCAAAGAAGAACTAAAGAGCCTCATGAAAGTGAAAGAGGAGAGTGAAAAAGTTGACTTGAAACTCAGCATTCAAAAAACAAAGATCATAGCATCCAGTCCCATCGTGCCCATTTTTATAGATAAGAAAACTGTGGCGCAGAGGAGGGAAAGTGACCTGTCCAGCTCACATAACTAACAAGTGCAAAAGCTGGGATTTGAACTCAGGAAGTCTCACAACAGAAGCACACAATCCTAACCATTTATCTAACCTCCTCATACATTAATATGAATCTTTGCCATTCTCAGGAAAACTTTTATAGTTTAAAAATATGATTCTATACAACTGCTATTAAGAATTACTTCAGGATACTTTAAGGGTTGTGTTTTGGTTGTACATAAGGTGGAACTCTTAAAATTATGTTTTTTGATTATTATAAACTTACTATTTTTTTTTTTTGCCTATGAAGAAACCCATATGTGAATTTAAAAGCATGTTAACTCTGCCCACCTGTAAAAGAATGAGAACATTGTGCCATGTTAGGAAAATTAAAATGGAGGAAGTCTTGTTTAGGCTTCGAAAGCAGAACAGGCTTCTGACCAGCTTCTCACCTGCCTGGACACTGCCCAGATTCCATGCCTGCCTGCATGCACAGCAAGGCAGAACTTTAGATAAGAAAGGGAGCAGGTCTTGGAATTCTCGAGCCCCTGAGGGTCAACAAAACCCACCCCAGGGCCCAACAAAATCCTAAAATGCACAAGGTGAAACAGTCACTCAGTTTTGTCCGACTCTTTGTGACCCCATGGACTGCAGCACACCAGGCTTCCCTGTCCATCACCAACTCTTGGAGTTTACTCAAACTCATGTCCATTGAATTGGTGATGCCATCCAACTATCTCATCCTCTGTTGTCCCCTTCTCCTCCTGCTGTCAATCTTTCCCAGCATCAGGGTCTTTTCAAATGAGTCAGTTCTTTGCATCATGTGACCAAAGTATTGGAGCTTCAGCTTCAGTCCTTCAGTGAATATTCAGGACTGATTTCCTTTAGCATGGACTGGTTTAATCTCCTTGGTGTCCAAGGGGCTCCCAAGAGTCTTCTCTAACACCACAGTTGAAGTTACGAAAACCATAGCTACATTTTTAAGTGCAAATTGATGATGGTATCAGTTTGCAACCTGGGATTATAAGTGGGAGCCCTTGCAACTGCAGTTTGGAGTCTCACCCATGGAGTGGACGCACTGCCCAGGACCCTTTCCCAACTGGGACTCCAGATTGCTGTTAATGAAGGACTTCCCAGCACTGTTCAAGTCTGAATATAGGTCAGCCCAGTTTAGTGATGTATATGCTGTTATTTTTCTCTATTGTTTAGATTTCTCTTCTTTTAATTATTATATATTGAAATTAAGTCAAATGATCTCTTTTGTTGTTTTGTTGTTGTTGTTCAGTTGTGTCTTCCTTTGGGCTTCCCTGGTGTCTCAGAGGTTAAAGTGTCTGCCTTCAATGTGGGAGACTGGGGTTCGATCCCTGGGTCAGGAAGATCCCCTGGAGAAGGAAATGGTAACCCACTTCAGTATTCTTGCCTGGAGATTCCCATGGACAGAGAAGCCTGGTAGGCTACAGTCCATGGGGTCGCAAAGAGTCAGACATGACTGAGCAACTTCACCCTATGGACTGCAACACACCAGGCTCCTCTGTCCTCCACTCTCTCCTGGAGTTTGCTCAAATTCATGTCCATTGAGTCAGTGATGCTGTCTAACCATTTCATCCTCTACCGCCCTCTTCTCCTTTTGCCTTCCATCTTTCCCATCATCCAGACTCTCAAGAGTCTTCTCCAGTATCACAATTTGAAAGTATTAATTCTTCAACTCAGCCTTCTTTATGACCCAACTCTCACATCTGTACATGACTACTAGAAAAACCATATTTTTGACTATATGGACCTTTGTTGTCAAAATAATATCTCTACTTTTTAATATTCTAAGTTTGTCATTGACTTCCTTCAAAGGAGCCAGGGTTTTTTAATTTTATGGCTGCAATCACTGTCTGCAGTGATTTTGGAGCCCAAGAAAATAAAATCTGTCACTGTTTCGACTTTTTCCCTTTCTATTTGTCATGAAGTGATGGGACTGGATGCCATGATCTTAGTTTTTGAATGTTGAGTTTTAAGCCAGCTTTTTCACTCTCCTCTTTCACCCTCACCAAGAGGCTCTTTAGTTCCTCTTCGCTTTCTTCTAGTAGAGTGGTATCATCTGCATATCTGAGGTTATTGATATTTCTCGTGGCAATCTTGATTCCACCTTATGATTCCTCCAGCCCGGCATTTCGCATGATGTATTCTGCATATAAGGTGACAATATACAGCCTTGTCATACTCCTTTACCTGCATACAGGTTTCTCAGGAGGCAGGTAAAGTGGTCTGGTATTCCCATCTCTTTAAGAATTTTCCAATTTGTTGTAATTCACACAGTCAAAAGCTTTAGAGTAGTCAATGAAGCAGAAATAGATGTTTTTCTGAAACTCCCTTGCTTTCTCCATGATCCAATACATATTGACAAACCATAACAGAGGTTGCAAACAGAGATGCCTAAAGGGCCCAGGAAGGCCATTTCTCACAGTGAGGTTCATGGGAAACACAGTGGAGGGTGTGCAAGCCAGGCAGCCTGGCACACCCATGTCCTGTCCTTGAGAGCTGCAGCAGTGGCCCAACTCCAGCTGACTGGGTTTGAAGACAGGGCCTCCAGACTGCCCAATATTCTAGTGTTTCAAAACCCAATATGACTATAACATATATGGACTATCCCAATTTTTCTGAATGGCCTACGCAACAAAAGTTTATTTTCTCAGTTCTGGATGATAGAAGTCCACGATCAAAGTGTCGGTAGGGCCGGTTTCTCCTGAGTCCTCTTTTCTTGGTTTACAGATAACCACCTTCTTGCTGTGTACTCACTTGGCCTTTTCTCTGTACATATGCATCCCTGCTGTCTCTACTGCTTCTTCTTTTTTCAAAAAGTATTTATTTATTTATTTTTGGCTATGCTGGCTCCTTGTCAGTGTGTGGGCTTTCTCTAGTTGTAGACAAGCACGGGCTTCTCATTGCCGTGACTTCTCTCTTTGTAGAGCATGGGCTCTAGGGAATGTGGGTTCAGTGGTTGCAGCTGTAGGGCTTAGTTGCCCCATGCCATGTGGGATCTTCCTAGAGCAAGAATGGAATATGTGTCCCCTGCATTGCAAGGCAGATTCTCAACCACTGGACCACCAAGGGAGCCCTCTACCTCTTTTTATAAGGACATTAATCATGTTGGAGTCCCACTCAGACTACCTCATTTAACCTTAATTACACCTTAAAGGCATTATCTCCAAATACAGTTACATTGGGGATTGGGATTCGGTGCTTACACTTTGGAAGAACACCATTCAGTCCATAACAGCAGTCTTCTGTGAGTCTCAACGGTAATCTTTTGCCCCAGGCATCTGTGGTTGGTTTATCTTGTGATACTGAAAGTACCACAATGCCCACTGCTTTTCTGGCCTGAGTTCTAAGTTCAGCAAAACAGAGATGAATGTCTGCATTATGGACTATCCCGTTTTTTGAGGAGGACGGTAAATAGAAATAAACAACATTGTGAGGCAAAGCAAAGCAGGTCTGAGGGCTCTGTGAAGCATATGGCCACTGGTTTGCAATCTCTGATCTATTATAGAGTAGGCGGGCAGGTTTGTAACCTGTAAACTAGGGTGCTTTGCTGCGTCAGGGTAAACAGTACTTTGGTGTGGGGGAGGGATGGCAGCAGGGGGTGATTCCCTCCTGCCAAAGGTGAGACACAGAAGTGACTCCTCCGGCCATGACTCGGTGCTTTCGGCCCACAGGCCACTCTCCTTGTAGCTGAGCAGCGGCCGGAGCCCACAGAGCTGCGCTGAGCTGCCCCGCTCTCAGGGCCTGAGGACAGCGAGCCCACCCACCAGCCTTTCAGGGATCAGGGCAGCGGCGACTGGGGTTTTGAAAGCTTTCATCAGAAAGTTGTGGGTGGAAACTTCCGGGGGGTTTGCTCTGAGCTTCTTGAAGCTTCTCAGGTTCAGATGCAGAGTGAGTGGGTGTCTCTTTGAGAAGCAGAAAGAGAGAACGAAAGAGAGGTGTTTCCCTTGGTTCTGGAAACTCTATAAAGAGAGAATCGGCTTCCTTCTCATGAGCAGTTGGAAATAGGAGTCTGGCCCTTGACACCTGGGCCTCTGCACGACTGAGGAAGAGGAAAACCCTTGGCTGGGGGCTGGCCTGAGGCACTGGATGCCATGCAGCAGCCCTTGAATTACCCATACCCCCCAATCTTCTGGGTGGACAGCAGTGCCAGCTCCCCCTGGGCCTCTCCAGGATCAGTCTTCCCCTGTCCGTCCTCAGTGCCAGGAAGGCCGGGGCAAAGGAGGCCACCACCACCGCCACCCCCAACACTACCGCCACCGCCACCCCTGCCTCCACTACCGCCACCACCTCTGAAGAAGAGGAGGGACCACAACACAGGCCTGTGTCTCCTTGTGATGTTTTTCATGGTTCTGGTGGCCCTGGTTGGATTGGGGCTGGGGATATTTCAGCTCTTCCATCTACAGAAGGAGTTGGCCGAACTCAGAGAGGTAAGCTGCCTGGGGGGTTGCCACGCCCTGCAAGGTGCAGGGGTGGGGGATGGGGTGAAACTGCTCTGCTGCAGTGGGGGAGGAGGGCGACAGGAATCCACATGGACCACACTTGGCTTGCAGTGTACTTCTGAATCCTTTCTTCCTGTCTTAGAAATGAATCACGCTAGCCATCCTGTTCCACCGGCAGAGGAATGGGGGCTCAAATGGGTGGGAGGAATATTTTCTATCTTGGGAGGGATCAGGATCAAATTAGGACTGGCAGATGATCAGCTGGCAGATCATCTGAGAAAGGAAGAGCTCTACTACCAACCTCAGACTCGATTCAAGAAAGAAAAGGAACTTGGCATCTGAGAAGTGAATTTGTTCAAATGCACAAACTAAATTTCCTTGAAAGTGCTTAGAAGTATTAGAACTATTTCAAATCACAAAACTGAGGCATGGACAGGCACAATTGCTTGGCCAGAGTCTGAGTTAGGAGAGGTTCTGGGTGCTTAGATTCCCTTTCCAGTGCTGTTTCCCTTTCCAGTGCTTAGTTTATTTGACAATTCTTCTTCCTTTGCTTAAAGAACTTCATCAGTTCAGTTCAGTTTAGTCGCTCAGTTGTGTCCGACTCTTTGTGCAACTCCATGAATCGCAGCACGCCAGGCCTCCCTGTCCATCACCAACTCCCGGAGTTCACTCAGACTCGCGTCCATCGAGTCAGTAATGCCATCCAGCCATCTCATCCTCAGTTGTCCCCTTCTCCTTCTGCCCCCAATCCCTCCCAGCATCAGAGTCTTTTCCAATGAGTCAACTCTTCACATGAGGTGGCCAAAGTACTGGAGTTTCAGCTGTAGCATCATTCCCTCCAAAGAAATCCCAGGGCTGATCTCCTTCAGAATGGATTGGTTGGATCTCCTTGCAGTCCAAGGGCCTCTCAAGAGTCTTCTCCAACACCACAGTTCAAAAGCATCGATTCTTCAGCGCTCAGCCTTCTTCACAGTCCAACTCTCACATCCATATGTGATGACTGGAAAAACCATCGCCTTGACTAGACGGACCTTAGTCGGCAAAGTAATGTCTCTGCCTTTGAATATGCTGTCTAGTTATTATATATATTTTCTCTTTTGCCAGTCCACCAGCCAGAGGCATACAGCATCTTCTGTGGAGAAGCAAATAGGTGAGTTTTTTTATGCCTGCACATTGAGTTTCTAAAAACAGTCCTCAGCACTGAACCATGTTGGAGGAGTACCTTGAATTCCACCTTATTCTTAGGCATATATAGACTATAGAAGAGAAATCCTAACCAATTTTGAAATCTCTTGTCATTTTGGTTCTTGAAACTGCCTTAAAATATGGAGTGAGTTTAACTGTTCAAAATTAGTTTAGTTAAGTATCACAGAAAAATTCAAAACTAATTTCTGCTTGAATTTGGAAAGAGAAACACACGTGTACAACCCTGGAACTTTGCCCACCCCCCACACCCCAAGCAGCTGGCTCCAGGCCTGCCCCATTCCCAGGCTTCCTGATTCCCATGCACAGGGCGGTGGCTGTAGCTCCTCAGGAGAGAAGGGGAGGTGCAGGCAGACACAGCTGTCGCTGGGAAAGATCCTTGCTCTCCTATTTAAACTCTGTAAGAGATTACTTAAGAGTCAGACCTGATTCTTTGTGAATTGTACCTTTTATCATTAAAAATGTTCATCTTTAAAAAATAAAAATAAAAAAATAAAATTTAAAAAAAAAATAAATAAAATTTTATTAGGTAATATTTAAGCTTTTAAAGAGTGGACAACCAGTCATCCACATTAGGGTGGTTCTTTTGCAGCCGCTGGAAAGCTTGGAGGAAGACATTAGGCATTTTTCAGAGGGTGGTCCCACTTCACTCAGAGAAAATCATGCACTACTTTTGATAATAAAGGGAAATCCTCTGTGTGAGATCCAGGACAGGAAGATGACAATGTTGAACATCGGCCTCCTAAAGTTTCAGGACATAGTTTTGGAAACTGTGGATTTAGAATGCTCATTAAACTAAGATGGAAAGGAGGTTAGAGAACATCTGGTCCAGTCATCTCACCTTTCAGAAGAGAAACAAAACACCAGACGGATTAGTAACGTGCCCAAGACCTCTGCTGTGGAATGGGGCTGAGAAGGAGCTCAGGCTCCTGCTGCCTTGAAACCTCCAGCTCTCACCAGTGTGTGCTCTGGCCCTGTGACACAGGGAAACTCCTACTCCTATCTGTCTCTGATGGCCATGGAATGAGAAATAGAGACGACAGGCAAGATGCCGCTGGAAAGAGAAGACAGCACTGGTCATCTAGTCAGGGAAGCCTGATCCAAACTCTCAGGCTGTGCCTGAGAAACCCGTCACCCTATTGCCCTAGGAGGTAGGCTCTTGTAGGAGATATTGGTAGGGTCCTTTGGTTTCTAATTCTGGGTATGAACCTGGAAAGAGAAATTCCAGATGTACCCAAGCAGAGAACAAATGTTCGTTAGAAGAATAAAGCTTCTGGAGGATTTCTAAAATAAAGTAGCTTTGAAGATCAGTGAAATCTGGCTGGTAAAATGGGTACCAAATTAGTCATCTTTCAACACTCTCTAGAGTCCTTTTAGTGATTAAAAATCAAGTTAGCAGATGAGTCAGGTCAACCTGTCCCACTAACAAGTATTAAGTATCTTCCTTAGACCAAACCAGATGGGCCAGAAATTGGTGTGTTATCACATAGAAATCAAATTAGCAACTCTACTAATGAGATAAGAGATGCAAAATTTAAAAAGGGGGATACCTAGGTTGACCCATCTAATTAGTGAAGTTTAAAAAAATAAAGCCCAACTGGCAAAAAATGTGAGTGAAAAGGATCTGCTTAGTGACAGTCAGTGGGCATGTAAATTGCTATACCTTCTCTAAAGAGCAGTTGGGAAAAATATATCAAAGGATTAATACTGTTAATTTACCTTGTAATCTCACCACTAAAGCTATCTAAACAAAATAAAATGTGCCTGAAAATTTATAATAAGGATGTTCACCACTTGCTTAGAAGACTATTTCTAATAAACCATTTAGGAGAAAGTTAAATGCCACTCAATAGGAAATTAATTAAACATTACAGTGTATTCACACAAGAGCATAATATGCAGCAACTAAAACTGTATACTAGAAGGACATTTAATGTCATAGAGATTGTGTAGTCCGTATTGTTAGATAAAAAGGCAAGTTATAAAACAGTGTATTTAGTATAATATTCACTCTTTAAATATATATTTTCATATTTGTAGTAAGCATCTAGAAGGACTTATACTCCAACAGGTTAACTGGGAGGTACTTACTACTGTAGATTATTTAAACTTTTTTATTTGGTTCACTGTCATTTTTCCACAGTTAACTCATCGAATCTTTTATTCATTCACAAGTGTTCTTGGAGTGCTTCCTGTATGCCAGGCTGAGTGTGGGTTAGTGGGTGACAACAGAACAAGAGAGACAAGGGGCCTGCTCTCGTGGAGCACTTAGCATGCTAGAGAAGATAAACAAAAGCAAGCAAACAGACAACATACTTCCAAGCTGTGCTAAATGCAACCTAAGATAGAGTGGTCTGGAAAGTCCCCTCCAAGGAGGTGTTGTTAACATGGGTGTGTGTATGTGTGTTGGGGGAGGGGGTGGGAGGCTGGGAAGAGCAGTCCAGCCCTGAGAATGGCATGTGCAAAGACCCGGGGGCAGGAAACAGTCATCATCAAAAGTGTAGGGTATATTTCTCCTTTATTTATTCCAGCATTTATCCAGCAGGTATTTTTATTGAGTACCTTCTATGAGACCAACACTGTGAGGGGATATAAAGATAGACAGCATGTGGTTCTCTGTTCCATTTCCTGTCAGTTTATGGCTGAATGCCAGATAACCGCACAGATGGTTTGTGGTATAGGAATATAGAAGAGACTCAGTTTTGCCTTTCCTGTTCACTAACACCTCATTCATGGTGTGTGGTCTTGGGCAGCTAGAGGGAATGACTGCTCACATCATAGCCTCAGGTGATGGGAGCATCCGCACACTGTATGGAGTTTTACAGGCTAACTGTGAGGAGCCTGATGTGGATGAGCACTCGTCTATGCAACTTTTTTCAAAGTCTAAATTAGCTGAATTCATTAGCCAAATGGTAGTACTATTCCACTGGAATATCTCAAGTCAGAGAAATAGTATCTATTTTGAGAACTGTTGTCTGTTTTAAATCTATCGGTTTAATTTAGTGAACATGTACTGATCGCATGCCCTGGGTTAGAAACTGAGCTAATTACTCTGGTAGATTAAACATATAGTAAGGAATTTGCCATTTATTTGGAGGAGTAAGACCAGTCATACAGTTACCATTAAAAAAAAGGCGAGTCAGAACTGACAAAATAGGGTGAACCAGAGTGCTTCCAGGTTTCAGTGGAGGGAAAAATCATATTCGATTCGAAAGGCTTGGGAAGGTTTTCCAGGAAAAGAGATATTTTAGGTGGTGTTTGTAGTGTCAATAGGAATTTGACACAGAGATCAGTTTGGGAGGGCATTCCAGGCAGGGAGAACAGCAAGGACTAACGCACAGAGGCAGGGAGGCTGGGTGTGCTCAGAACTGTTGTGTGGCAGTGTCCAGTGTGGGTGAGTAAGCCAGAGGAGGCTGGACAGATGGGCAGAGGTCATGTGGTGGGGGACACATGTGTGCAATTACGTGTTTAATGGGCAGTCATTCGAGGTGTTTGAGACCTTAGAGTAATTAATCTGGGGCCAACTGTAGAATGCCATTGGGGAAGACCTGGTGGCCTGGACATTAGCAGTCTTCTTCAGCCCTTGTTCTGTGGTCCTGAGGGCAACAGAACCAGAGATGCAAGAGCCCTGGATTTGGACTCAGGAGACCTGAGTGTTGGTCCCACTCTGATACTGAGTTAGCGGGTCTTCTTGGACAAGTCACCCAACTTTCAAGCTCACTTTGCCATCTGTAAGATGGGACAGTAATCTCTACCTCAAAGGATTGTTGGGAGTTATAAATTCAGTAACTTATATGGCAGGTCTTTATAAGCCAACCTTTATATTGTTTTGTAATTTATAATTTATGCATGTCTATCTTAATTTGACTCCTTTTTACCTCTCTGTTTCTGAAATATAGGCTGCTGTAAGTCCTACAGTTTGGACTGTATGTTAGACTGTTGCCATTTATGCTTATAAAAAGTATCTTTTATTTAAATGCCCTGTTTAGAGTCCCACACAAAAGGACAGTACTTATGTCACTTTTACATGTATCCTTCATCTATCTATAATACAGGTCACCCCAGTCCACCCTCTGAGAAAAAGGAACTGAAAAAAGCAGCTCATTTAACAGGTCTGTATCTGGTGGGTCATCTTGGGAAAGCCTTTGGCAGAAAGCAGAGTAGCTGGTTGGTTTCTGTGACTGAGCTCTGAGGGAGCTGATACTTTCCAGTGACAGTATTTGAAACCCAAGAGTAGTCACATCTTTCTAGTCACGTCAACACCACACACATGCACACACACACACACACACACACACACACACACACACACAGGGCGGCTCTAGGCAAGGCCCTGCTCTAAACTGGAGAAATGGAGCTGCTTATGACATGATCCCTGCTCATAAGGAGCTCACTCTCTTCACTCACTCCAAGGACCCTTAGGGAGTTTGGGACACAGGTCCAAGAGGTGAGAGCTGGGGAGATGGTGAACAGTGAATTATTTCAATATGTGTTGCCCTGGTTTTCTGGGAGAGTTTTACTCTGTCCATGAGCAGAAATCGGAGAAGGGAGGCCAGGCCCTGGCACACATGGTCATGCAGTGGAGTGACATGATTTGATAGCAAGACAGTGGGGGCACTGTCAGTGTGGAGTCCACAATATCTGCAAAGTGGATGAGTATCACAGAAACTGGCATGCTGCTGTCCCTGAAACTATGTCAGCAGAGGCTGTAAAATTATCCAGTTTAGATCAACAGATATTTCCTGAGCACGTGCTGTGTGCCAAACCTGGGGCACATGGAAGTGAATCACACATGGCTCCTGCCTTCAAGGAGCTTACAATCTAATAGGGAAAGACAGGTATGAAAGCAATATTTCCAACATTCTCTGCTTGAAGTAGATATGTACACCATGCTGTCTGGACACAAAGGAAAGGGGATTTTTGCCCATCTGAAGAATCTTTCGTGTAGGTAAAGAGTTGGACTAGATGATTCCTAAAGTCCTTTCCAACTTTAGAACTTCAGAGTGCCTTGGATTTGACTTCTCCTCTCATGAAGAGACTCGAACTCTAGCAATTTGGATGCTAGTTCTGAACCTCTGTTCCTAGAATCTCTGTTCCAGAGAGCTAAAATCATCCTAGTCTTTTCTCACTGCAGTTGGTTAGAAACATATGTTATTGTCCCAGTTGTGTGGATGATAAAATTGAGGGAGTCAATTTGATAAACGTGCTGAAGAAGTTCAGTAACAGGTCAGGTCTGACCCATCACCCAGTTCTATGTCATTTAGGGAAAAAGCACTTGCTCAAGGAATTGGTCTACAGTTTTGCCTTGAAAGCTTGGTCTGTGGGATACATGAGCATTCCTGGCTGAAAGCTCCTCTCTGGTTTGATTTCAGGCAAGCCCAACTCAAGATCCATCCCTTTGGAATGGGAAGACACCTATGGAATTGCCCTGGTCTCTGGGGTGAAGTACAAGAAGGGCAGCCTTGTGATCAATGAAACTGGGCTGTATTTTGTGTATTCCAAAGTGTACTTCCGGGGTCAGTCCTGCAACAACCAGCCCCTGAGCCACAAGGTCTACTCCAGGAACTTTAGGTACCCCCAGGACATGGTGCTGATGGAGGGGAAGATGATGAACTACTGCACTACTGGCAAGATGTGGGCCCGCAGCAGCTACCTGGGGGCTGTATTCAATCTCACCAGTGCTGACCATTTATATGTCAATGTATCTGAACTCTCCCTGGTCAGTTTTGAGGAATCTAAGACATTTTTTGGCTTATATAAACTCTAAGCAAAGCACTCTGGGATTCTCTCCAGTATGATTCCTTGTTTCAGGCCCTGAGAATATTGTCTTGAATGAGAGTTTTCTTAAGTCCACCTGAGGTCATGAGAGAAGACATGAACCAAGCGGATCTTGAGACCACGGAGTCCAGCAGGTCCACAGTTCCTTAGAGGCCCACAGCCAGACGGGAGGAGGACTATGAGTAATGAACATGAAACTCCGGGCTGCCATGTGGAGATGCAAAGGCAGGGAAAAGTGACTACCAGTTGCTTGTGCCAGCAACTACACTCGTCTTAAGTGGCCTAGTGCATTTGGACACATTGAAAATGGCACCTTTTAACTCACCTCTTGGGGTGGGTCTACTGTCTACCTCAGGGGAGGCTGTCTTTCATGTATATGGATGTGACATGAATGTATAAGGGATGGGAAAAGAGGACCAGGCTTGCATGATAAGCTAAAGAGACTGAAAGGCCAGCGTCCCACTGGCAGTATCTTTATTTCTAGATGTACAGTCTGAGCCATCAGGTGATGTTAACAGAGAAACAAAAGAAATCTTTTGGGAACTCAAATCACTCCCTATACAGCATGTATATTTCCAGTGCAATTGTAGGGGTGTGTGTGTGTGTGTGTGTGTGTGTGTGTGTGTGAGTGTAAGTATGTGACTAGAGGGTTACATAAGTAGAAAGAACGTGGAAATTGGGAAGGGCATATTAGAATATGGGCTGCATTTGGTGGTAGGTTTTGAATGCTTTTTGGTAACCAACTCTAATAGTCCTCAAAGCTCTTTGATTGTCAGTTATTAATGCTCTTTTCCCATAATATAACTATATTTATATGTATTTTGTACATTTTTAATGAAAAGAATACCCATAACAAAAACTATATTTTATAATATAGGTAGGTATTATGAGTGTTCTATTTGGAAATCACTAAGGTTTGTATCTTTTCCTTATTATTTCTTTTCTCCATGGCTTCCTCATTCATTCTGACTTAAGCCCACTTAAAGAAGAATTTACTAGTGTGAGAAGAGTTATGAGGCAGACTTTTGCACCTTTGCCAGGCTCTCCTCTCCTTACTATATTCTCTCTCCCTTTTTCTCCTACTACCCAGAGTTTCCATTACCAATATTATTGCCAGTGTTAAGCTCACCTATTTCCCATAGATTTGATGACAGTTTGTCTTTTCCTGGTGGCAGAGACATGGCACAATGGAAAGGTCATAGACTTTGGGCCTAAAAACCTGAATTTGAATCTTTGTTCCTCTACTTAATAACTATGCAGGTCAGTTGACCTTTTTTGAACAAAACGGGGGTGATACGTATATAAAGTATCTAATACATAGTGGAATGTCAAAAATAGTATCTGCCATTGTTAATAAGGGGAGGTACTTCATTCTCCAGAAGAAGCTACAAATCTGAGAGATCCATCCAAACACCTGTTTCTTGCCTTCTAACCTTGGTCAGTCACAATGACCTTTTCCTATTTTGTCCAAATGCTCATTACCATGACTTCTCCTTATACTTTATCACTGTTAAAAATAACACTTCTGTTAGAATTTGATTTCAGCACCTTATTTCACAACACATTCTCCTATAATTCCAACTCAATTTGGTCCAACATTTTCTCTCCTAAAATATATATATTTTTCCATACTTGACATTCAGTTAATAAATAGTATCATTTTCTTGCTTATCTATCAGCTCCTTCTTTACCTTCACTCTTTTCTCTATTCAACTTAGATTCCATGATCTGTCATTACAATTAGTACCTTGGAAAGAACTTGAACTCCAAAATACTCTGTTACAGTCACTATTTTCCTCTTGTAAAAATCTCATTTTCTTTAAGCTGGCATCCTAGCAGCTGGATGTTGCTGGAGAAAAAAAGGTCAAACTGATTAATTAGTTTCATTTTATTTTTATCTATCATCTACTTAAATCAGCCAATCAATTATTTATCTATCAGTGAATTATTTCTGTCTTTTGATTGATTTGAATAGGTAATACATGCACATAGTACAGACTGTAAAAGGTATACGAAGATATAGGATGAAAGTAAGTCCTCTTCTCATCCTGTCCTGTGGCTCCACCTCTGCCCACAAGGAACATCACTGTCTCCTTATGTAACTTTTGAGAGATGGTCTATACATAAATATGACATCACTTTATGTCAGGGTTTCCCAACCTCGGTTCTGTTGACATTCTGAGCTGGCTAATTCTTTGTTGTGAGGGTTGTTCTGCCTGCACATTGTAGTATGTTTAGCAGTATCCCTGCCTTCTACCCACTAGATACCAGTAGTATTCCCCTCCCAGCATGTGTGATAACCAAAAATATCACCAAATGAGGTCAAATGTCCCCAGGCTGGGAGTGAGGAGACAAAGTCCTTCCTGGTTGAGAACCACTGCTTTTTATTAGTGATCAGAGATTTCAAATCAGCATTCAAAGGCCCACCACTTTTTCTTCAGTTTCTTCATGAGCATTTTTTTTTTCACTGTTTGAGACAATTACATCATGTCTTTTCCTCTTGTAAACCAACCACATCCCCTCCTCCCACCATGGAATCTCACTTATACCACTGAAACACAAACCCACCTGCATCTGAATGATCTCTTTCTTCCATCCAATACAGAGGAGGAAGAGGACCATCTATTTGTGCACCAGACTCATTTCCTCTTCCCTGCTTTACCTGTTTACAATTTTTCTTTTTTCTTCTGGATCTTCAAACTAGCTGTCTATGAAATAATGCCCGCTAACATGTAATACTTACATACTCAAGTATTCCCTTTCACTAAAAGACAAATCAAACCACAAAACAACCCAAACCTTTCTTTAATCTTCCTCTTCCATCAGTAATGGCTTCGTTTCTCATTTTTCTGGTAGAGACAAACATCTGAGAAGGTTTTTTCCACACACGTGAGCTCCATTTTTTTTTTTAGCCAGGAATCTGGCTAGATTATTTATTTGACCACTTTAAAAATCTGTTTTTTTTTTCCTGTTAGAATAAAAGTTCCAAAAGCAAGACCTTTTCTGTTGTATTTGCCTTTGTATTCCAGATTATCTAACTCAGTGCCAGCACATATTAGGTGCTCAATAAATATTCATTGACTAAATAACTTTAATCATAAGGCAAAAGCCTTTCAGTGGATATGTTTTTCAGAGTAGTGAATCTATAGCTGTGTTGCCTCATGGATGTGTGTGCATGTTTATCCATCTTTGACTAGATTATCCAGTGGGAGTTTGAGGCTACAGATGAAAAAAAAATTGTGCATCCTAATTCATGGAATTAGAAAACAAGAAAGATCTAATTGGTCCTTGGAGTTACCAGGAGCTTCTGGGAGAATGTTGAGGAGAAATTCCAGGTAATTAGAGCTGAAACTGTCATTTAGAAGATACTCAATACATATTTCTCTTCCCTGGTAGCTCAGACAGTAAGGAATCTGCCTGCAGTGCAGGAGTCCTGGGTTCGATCCCTGGGTCGGGAAGATCCCCTGGAGAAGGGAATGGCAACCCACTCCAGTATTCTCACCTAGGAAATTCCATGGACAGAAGAGCCTGGCAGGGTATAGACCATAGGGTCTCAAATGATTGGACATGACTGAGCATCATTGCTTTCACTTTCACTTTTTAAATACGTATTTGTTGAATAAATTAATGAACAAAACCAAAGGTCCAGGTTGGAGTATGTCACCCGATTTCCTTAAAACTCGTCTGTTGATTCATCTGCTTTATATGGTCAGGTTTCTGACCAGGTGCCTCTTGGAGAAAGTCAGAGAGGTATTCACCCTTCTTTTGGCTGATTGTCTGTGCTCCCAACCCTCACAATGAAATTTTCCTCATCAGTTTCTTCTTCATATGGCTCCATCCATTGAAGTAAACTGGTTCTAACGGTCATGGAAAGTTGGCTGGACCATTCTGGGGGTCAATGGGACCTTCTAGATAATGGTGTTAGAGCAAAGAGGAAATAGGAGTGGTGCTGGGCATCCGGAGGAGACCTGATGCCATTAGCTAGCTGTGGTACTACTGGTCCTTTTGTGCATCTGAGTCTGCTCTGCTAGGATGCCTTTAGGATTTTCTGAAGACAAGCTTGTGACTTACTATTTCATTTCAGGAATACGCATTTCAGGGAAGAGGTACTAACAGTTTCTTTAGCTATTTTTCTGTAAGCAGGAATACAAGGGATGTCAAAACCCTAAAACTTTTTGAATGTGCTCAACAAAAATAGAGTCAGCCATTGTTCCCTTATGAAATGCTAAACCCAAAGTAGAACACTTACTGAAAAAAAAAAAAAGGTCACCTCTAGTTCAGTAGTTTGAGGTTTTCTTTCTTTTCAAAGAACTAAAACCATAGAAAACCATATTTTTTTTCCTTAGCCCCCCAGAGTGGTAACTTTGTATCCTCTGAAGTAGGTTTTGACTTACCACAGCTTTTCATAAAAAAAAAGCTTTACTGGGACCATCACTGTGAAAATGACTAACTTGAAACATCAGATCATTGGAAGACACTGAATTGGTTAGAGAAGCTGCCTCCTCAAAGCCAGACTGTAAGATTTCCTTAAGGAGGTTAAGCCTTAGACATTTCTTGGTCCTTATTTAAGAAAGAGTGCTGTTAAATTGTATGTTAAATTACATTTTTTCAAAGGAGTTTGGTTAAGTTCTGATGTCAGTAGAGACAATTTTTTTTACTTTCTCTTTGTGTGTATGTATTTGTTTGTTTCTTTTCCAGGGTTTTGAATCATCCAGAGGCAGAATGAGGTAATCCTAGGAAAGCTGAATTAAAGCCCATTCCTTAGGGCCTTCAGACTCAAAAATGGACCTTATTCAGAAATAATATAACTACTGATAGTAGCCAGGAATCTTTGGGATTCATCTAGAAACCACCAGCCTTGTAAATATAGACAGCTAAGCGGGTAGTTTGCTCCTTACGGTTCACCCAGAGGGTAGAAAAGCATCACCTCAATGACAACTTTCTTGCTGTTGCTAGTTTTCCCTTTGCTGGGAGACATTTCTTCACTGTTGTACCTGGTACATCTTCAGAGAAAAGTGCACTGGGCATGTCTCTTCTCTTTCTCGGAGACCCCTTCAACTCTGTGGGGTCATCCTTTCTTCTCTTTCTCAGGAGAATGACATGAACCTCAATCATATTCTGTTGAAAGTTGTCTTCTGTTCTAAAAGTTGTCCTAAGTTTTCTGAAAATTTCAGGAGAGACCTCCATTTTTGAGCAGCCCACATGGCATTAACAGCAGGTTTCCTGGCTCTCACTGGATTCTGGCAGTGCATGTTCTCTAAGGGACCCTATTGGGGACCATCTGCATTGCCTCCAAGGCACTCCTACCACAAGTTTCTGGGTGTACACAAATTTTATTGACAGTTTGGGGCTAATGGATAGAGATTACATTACACACACAGTGTAAGTTACACCTAAAATTGAGTGTTAGACATCACCAGCATCCCTCAAATTTGCTGCAGTTATTTCCTTAAATGTGTCACCCCAAATCCTAGTACTTGAAAGGAAGCATAAGCTCATTCATTCAAAAACTGTTTCAGTTCAGTCAGTTCAGTTACTCAGTTGTGTCCGATTCTTTGTGACCCCATGAATCGCAGCACGCCAGGCCCCCCTGTCCATCACCAACTCCCAGAGTTTGCTCAGACTCACATCCATCGAGTCAGTGATGCCATCCAGCCATCTCATCCTCTGTCATCCCCTTCTCCTCCTGCCCCCAATCTCTCCCAGCATCAGAGTCTTTTCCAATGAGTCAACTCTTCACATGAGGTGGCCAAAGTACTGGAGTTTCAGCTGTAGCATCATTCCTTCCAAAGAAATCCCAGGGCTGATCTCCTTCAGAATGGATTAGTTGGATCTCCTTGCAGTCCAAGGGACTCTCAAGAGTCTTCTCCAACACCACAGCTCAAAAGCATCAATTCTTTGGCGCTCATCTTTCTTCACAGTCCAACTCTTGCATCCATACATGATGACTGGAAAAACTATAGCCTTGACTAGATGGACCTTTGTTGGCAAAAAATGTCTCTGCTTTTGAAAAATGCTATCTAGGTTGGCCATAACTTTTCTTCCAAGGAGTAAGCGTCTTTTAATTTCATGGCTGCACTCACCATCTGCAGTGATTTTGGAGCCCCTCAAAATAAAGTCTGACCCTGTTTCCATTGTTTCCCCATCTATTTCCCATGAAGTGATGGGACCAGATGCCATGATCTTCGTTTTCTGAATGTTGAGCTTTAAGCCAACTTTTTCACTCTCCTCTTTCACTTTCATCAAGAGGCGTTTTATTTCCTCTTCACTTTCTGTCATAAGGGTGGTGTCATCTGCATATCTGAGGTTATTGACATTTCTCCCGGCAATCTTGATTCCAGCTTGTGCTTCTTCCAGCCCAGCATTTCTCATGATGTACTCTGCATATAAATTAAATAAGCAGGGTGACAATATATAGCCTTGACGTACTCCTTTTCCTATTTGGAACCAGTCTGTTGTTCCATGTCCAGTTCTAACTGTTGCTTCCTGACTGTTTAATGTCTCCCATCTACCAGAAACTATCCAAGACACCATAAGTATGACAAAAAATAAAGTCTCTTATGGAGTTATGTTCTAATGGAGAGATGGTAAATAGACAACAAAAAAGAAGCAAGTAAGTATCTAGTTAGTTATGGGCTTCCCTTGTGGTGCAGTGGTAAAGAATTTGCCTGCCAGTGCAGGAGAGGCAAGAGATGCAGGTTCAATTCCTGGGTCAGGAAGATTCCAAAGGAGAAAGAAATGGCTACCCACTCCAGGATTCCTGCCTGGAGAATCTCACGAATCTCCCCCTCTCAGAGGAGCCTGATGGGCCACAATCCATGGGGTCACAAAGACTGGGACATGACTGAGCGAGTGAGCCCGCACAGTAAGTGCTAATGAAGAAACTGTAAGTGAGATAAGATGGTGGAGAGTGGCGAAGAGGAGGGGATTGTTTGATAAGTGCTGAGGGGATACCGCTCAGAGCACATCAAGCAGAGAAATTAAAATGCAAAGGCATAAGACCAAAAGGTGTTTGGTGTGTTTGGTATATGGCTGGAGTGGAGTGAGTTGATGAAAACTGGTTGGAAAAGTTACCAGGGGCCAGATGATGTAGGGCCTTGGAAACTTTGTAAAAGAGTGTGGATTTTATTCTAAGGGTCATAGAAAGCCTTTAAAGGGCTAGAAACAGAGAGTGATGTGACTTCTAGCTGTTTATGAAGAACAGCCTCTGAGTTGGGAGGACAGTTGTAGGCTGCTTTAGCACTCCAGGTTGGAGAGGGCAGCGGCTTGAACCAGGGTATTGAGAGTTAATTTGATGTTCGTGTTAAACAAATTTGCTAATGGATTGGATGTGGGACATAAGGGAAGTGACAGTTCTTTCATTTTTTGGTCTGAGCAGTTGGGTTGATGGTGGTGCCGTTCACGTAGTGTGGTTTTGCTGCTCTCGAGTAGGAGGTACCGTCTGTGATGGAGTCAGAAAACTCTTGTCTGGGGATTCTGTCGTGGCTCAGTGATAAAGAATCCACCTGCCATTGCAGGGGAAGTGGATTTGATCCCTGGTCTGGGAAGATCCCACAGGCTGTGGAGCAACTAAGATCATGTGCCACAACTCCCTAACCTGTGCTCCAGAGCCGGGGAGCTGCCACTACTGAGCCCACGTGCCACAGCTACTGAGGCCCATACACCCTAGAACCCGTACTCTGCAACCAGAGAAGCCACTGTAATGAGAAGCCCGCACACTGCAACCAGAGAGTAGACCCAAGAAACACCCATGCAGCAATGAAGACCCAGCACAACCAAAAGTAAAATTAGACAAAGTTTTAAAAAAGAAAACTCTTGTTTCCTGTTACACATCCTTGGGTTTGTACCAACAAGGACTAGCTCTTCACTGATAGCTGAAGGCATAAAGACCAACCAGCCTTTAGGTTCTGCTTGAGTTCTTCTCATAGACATAAGTTCTCTATGATGGCCTTAAGAAGGAACGAAGACAGTGTATATTAAGATTGCCACGTATAAACCTGAAATTGCCCCAGTTACCAAAAATTACTCACTGCAGATCTCAAGTCAATAAGTAATCTTAGAAATAAGGCAAACTTTCTTCTAATGTAGAAGTCCCCTTTGCCATATTTCCAACAAGTGGAACCCATTTCCAAACATATTCTCTATTTGAATAGTTTCAGAAGAGAGGACTCACTGAACTGTGAGGAACCCATTTCTGTACTGGACTACATTACATTTTAGAAAGTTATTTCTTAGACTGAAGTCCTCTACACACTGGTCATAGGTCTTTGGTGCTTAATACTCCCGTAGAATTTTATGGCTTGTCAAGCTCTCTCATGTACCCTGTTTATTTTTCACTAAACCCTATAAGGTAGATTGTTATCCTTATTTTATACACAAAAACAACTGAAATCCTGGAAAGTTGTGAGCCTTGCTAAAGGTGACGTGGCTAAGAAATGGTGAGGTGGGACTTAACTGTAATTGTCTAACCCTGTGTCTTAAGTTCTTTCCACGTGCAAAGAGATTGCTTAAAACTGTATCATAAAATGATACTCAACATGAGCCTCATCTCATTAATTTTCAATGATTCATTATCTCCTTGCATTTCAGTATGAGTCTCACTTTGCCTAGTACCACTATTCTTCATTATATCGTATTGTTATATATAACATACATTATATTGATGTAATCCTGTTGATTTTGGTATAATTCTGATGTAACTCTGTTGATGCGGTTCACAGAGTTTCAGTGCTGAGACTTGCTCTTTGATTCTTCTTTCGTTTCTTCTCTCTCCTGTGTTCTATATGATCTGCCCCCACTGCCCCTCTGCCAGCACATAGCATCCTGGTTTTAATAAGGTGACAGGGAAAGAGATTGAGCTTGGGGTCAAAGGCCTGGGTTTGGGTTCAGCCTCTTCTATATGTGGGACCGTAAGTAAGTGACATGAACAACTTGGGATTCACTTGTCTCCTCTGTAAAATAAGAATGCCAATTTCTATTCTTATGACTTTATAGGAGTAGTGTTAATGCCAAGTGGGACAAGGCTACATTGTGACTTGGAAAATCACTCCTGAGGTAAGTCATTGGAACTGCTATGTTCCTCAGCAACTTTCTTGATATGTATGTATGCTTAGTCACTCAGTCGTGTCTGACTCTTTGCAACCCTATGGACTATAGCCTACCAGGCTCCTCTGTCCAAGGGGATTCTCCAGGCAAGACTTCTGGACTGGGTTGCCATGCTCTCCTCCAGGGGGTCTTCCCAGCTGAGGGACAGAACCCAGGTCTCCAGCTTTGTAGGCAGATTCTTTACCATCTGAGCCACCAGGAAAACCCCAACTTACTTGATATAGTCACTTAAAAACTTTCTTACTTGCTTACAAAATCAATTATCCATAATCCTATTATGTATGAATCCCATCAAACATAAAATATTATTTAGGAACAATATCTGGGTAAATCTCATTCTGAGCTTTATAAATAAAGTAATAATATCTTATGTCTTTATGGCCTTTAAAAACATTTTCTCACATGCTTCTTGCTTTTATTGTTTTAAAAAATATATGAAGTAATACACATCAAAGCAGTTGGCATGTATCAGATTCTCTCTATAAAGTTAGTTGAATATATTGAATGTTTTCTATGCTCACTATATTCACAGCCTAGGGTGATCTATTTTTAAAGCCTGACTCTATTTTTAAATAGAGAGATTTAACTCACTTTTGACTGGTGATATATAACACTTTAAGCTCTTTGCTCTCTTATCTATAGCTAAAACCTTCTGCTTAACTCAGGGCTTTGGAGACATGAACTGCTAAGGAATCTACCTTCTCCAGCCCCTCATCACAGAAGGGATAGAACTTCTTACTCTTTTGTCCTAGCCTTGGCTTTCCATGGGTGAACAAAGTGACAAAGTGAGTTACCAAGAGGCACTCCTGATGTTATTGAACTCTGAAAGTGTCCACTCATGTAAGACACTGTATGCAAGACAAGAACCTTTGCAAAGGAGACTAGAGCATTGTAGAGGCATCTGCTGATATCTCAAATGTTTCTCTGGGCAAGGATCTTTTAGTTTCACTCGGTTTAGGTCTCAGTCTTTTTGTACACCTCACCATAACACCACCACCCCTGTACCGCTTCCAGTCTCTGGAAGGGAACTTGGTACACATTTTCTGGAAAGGAAGATTCTATAAGTTCTCCTGCTTGAAAGAGAAGGCAGGTGAAAGATTCAGGAAGCTACAAAGTTCTCTGGCCTTAAGTAAATGAACTAAAAATCTAGATCTTTGTAACAGATTGAAGACTGCAGGTTAAAGAAACTGGGGATTCCGATAACATGAAATGTGTCTTATTCTCACCCATATCTTCATTGAGAAAAGAAAACAGCATTGACTCAGATGATGAGAAAGAGACCCAAAGGTGTCAAACAGAACTCTCAAAGTGTGAACTACCACGAAAGATGGTTCAAACCTCAGCATCCTCTTTGCATCATTTGGTGGGTTGTGTTCTGGCTCCTAAGAAATTCTGGAGACTTCTGCAGGGGTCTGGAGGGTGGCAAAGAGAAGAACACCACGCAAGGGGCTGAGATGGTTCATATGTCTTTTGGGTGGCAAAGTGACTCTGTCTAACTTTCCAGAAGAACATGAAAAAGTTGCTCTGTTCTGAGATTGGGAGCAGAAGTATAATCAGTGTTCAGGTAGCTGAAAGTACATTTGAGAGGAAGATGAATACATTTTTTCTGCCTTACTTCTATGTCCACGTTGTCATATCTTATGGCTCACAAGATGGGTAAGAATACCCAACTTTTACTTAAAAATGTGTCCCTGTGCTTAGCCACTCAGTCATGCCTGACTGTTTCCAATCCCATGGACTGTAGCCCGCCAGGCTCATCTGTCTATGGGGATTCTCCAGGTAAGAATATTGGAGTGGGTTGCCATGCCCTCCTCCACCACCCAGAAATCAAACCCAGTTCTCGCACATTGCAGGCAGATTCTTTACCATCTGCGCCACTAGGGAAGCCCAAGAATACTAGAGTGGGTAGCCTATCCATTCTACAGGGTATCTTCCCAATGAGGAATCAAACCGGGGTTTCCTGCATTGCAGGTGGATTCTTTACCAGCTGAACTATCAGGGAAGCCCTTTACTTAAAAGTAGTGGGACTCTTATCACACGACTTAATTCTTGCCCTAAGCCAAGCCATGAAGTATGTAAGTAGAAATGGTAGTTGTAACTTATTGACTCCTTTTTGTGAGGATTATGCAAAGTGCCCAACATTTATGTTTACTAATCCCCACAGCAGCTCTACAAATCCATTTTGCAAATGACCAAAAACAGATTTAGTTTTGGAGAGGTTAAGTAACTTTCCCAAGGTCACATGGTAAGAGAGCTAGGATTCAAGACGAGGCTTTTATGATCCAAAAAATCTTAACCAAAACAAGATCATATTGCTCCATTATATTACCAATATTCTTCCTTCATTCAACAAACATTCATTAAGCAACTACTAGGTGCCAAGCATTGTTCAGAGGATAGAATAGTGAACAAGTCAGATAAGTTCCTCACTTCTTTTAAACTTACATCCTAGTTGGGAGCATGAGTGGTGGAGAAAATAAACAGACAAGTAAATAATAAATACCATAAACACTATACAGAGAATTACCACAGGGTGATAAGGTAAAGAGAGACTCGAAAACTACGGTAGTGGAAAAGCCTTTCTGAGAAGGTACCATTTAAAAATAACAAGGGCCAGGAATGCAAAGATGAAGCTAGAGTACATTGCAAGCAGAGGCAACAACTTTTTCTGGGCTTACTCTTGGTATTTTTGAGACCATAATGCATCTAGAAATATGCTGAGATTTTTTTAAGGGCTTAAATGACAATAGGTCCACTAGTTACTTGACAACTGTCAGCCTAAAGAAAAAGGTAAACTGAGACAAGCTCAAGTTATTAGAAATTAGGTTTATTTGAGAACAGTAGAGGAATTGCTATTTGGAAAGCACATGCTGTAGCAAGTTATAGGCAAGTCTGTTGAGGATTTAGGGTGAGCTGTACTTTTGAGCAAGGAGTGCGAAGAAGGGGAAGTTCAGGGAGAGTCCAAGAAACATGTTTTTTGGCTTGAGAATGGAGAGAGATTCTGGGCAGATGTTCACTGGTCAGGTAATAAGTCTCAGTCTTTCATAAACCAGACGTTTATAGGAAATCAGTCTCCTGGTTCTTAAATTCCATTCCTCTGAGGGTGCATGTGTGAGGTCTACCAATGCATACCCTCCAGTTCCATTTTAGATTGAAATCTTTTCACACAACTAAATATATTCCCCAAATATTTCCAAACTTCTCCCTGGCACAGCCCCTAACTTCCTCCTTGCTGAAAACCACTGTCAAAAGTGATGGCTGTAAAACAGGAATAGGCTCAGCACGTATTAATAGCAGGAACAGCAGACCACAGGGCTGGAGTCTGAGGATGGAAAGAGATGATGCTGAAGAAGTAGACAGGAGCCCAGATGATACAGGGCTTTCTAAACTGGAGTGAGGGGTTTAGGTTCTAGTGGAAGCCACTGAAAAGCATAATAAAAGGAGAACTGGAAAGAAGTGGAAAGTTTTGATCTGTTAGTTTTAGTGGTAAAATTTTCAGGTCTGTTGATTGGGTGTTGGGTGCATGGAAAAGAGATGAATCAAGGATTATGCCTACATTTCTACTCTGTTTCCTTTACAGCACCTATTGTAATGATTTCCTAGACTTTTTTTTTCCTTTGTGTATTTTTCCAATTAGATCCAGGTCTACTTTTATTCTGGTGCTCAATAACATTGTGTTGAAGAAATGATTGAACAGAGAACAATATGGACATCTCTTTCTCCAAGCGTACAGATCTCCCTCTGTCTTTTCTTTTCTTTTTCTGTTTTCATTTCTTAAAGTCTTTTATTTGTTATAATATTACTTCTGTTTTATGTTTTCAGTTTTTGACCTGAGACATATGGGATCTTAGCTCTCTGAAGAGGGAGCGAACCTGTGCCCTACTGCATTAGAAGGCAAAGTCTTAACCACTGAATGGCCAGGGAAATCCCTCATCTATAAAGTTGTTTGTTTTTTTTAATTGGAGAATAATTGCTTTACAATGTTGGGTTGGTTTCTGCCACACAACAAGTGAATCAGTCATAAGTATACATATGTCCATACCCTTGTGGCTCCCTCCCATCTCCCCTACCCTGATCCCAAATCTCCAGGTCATCACAGAATGCCAGGCTGAGCTCCCTGTGTTATACAGCTACTTCCCACCAGCTATTTATTTTACATATCTACCTCTTTCTTCTTAATGGTTGTGTGCATAGACCATCAGCACATCTTGAGTCATTTTTCTATGAAGGGACATTTAATTTGTTCCCAAAGTTTTACTGTTTCAAAAAAAAATGCTATAATGACTATATTTATATATGTGTTTGTGTATTTCTGCTAGTATTTATTTAGGATAGAAAAACTAAATTGGAAGGTATAAGCTATATAGTTATGACTTTCAATGGGTATTGTCAAATTGCTCTGTGAAGAGTTGTACTAATTTTCACTCCTACCCACACCAGGTGAGAATGCCTTTTCTCTATACTATAAGCTTTATTTATATTATCATTTCTAAAACTTTTTTACATTAGCAGGCAAAAAAATACTCTCCATAATTTGCCTTAAAATATTTTCGAAGTTGAGACTCTTTAATTTTTGGCTTTATTGCTATTTGTAGTTCTTCTTCAGTGGATTAGCTAATACAATTTACTTTTAAAAATTAAGCTGTGGTATTTTTGTTACTAGTTTACAACAGCTCTCTGTGTGTTATGAATGTAGCTCTCTCTTTGTCAGTTACATGTATTACAGAGGTGTCTTCCCATTGTGTCATTTGTCTGTTAACTTTTTCCACATAGAAATGTTTAATTTTTAAAAGCAAATCTACTGTTTTCTTTATAGCTTGTCACACTTAGACTTCCCTCACCTTATACTTACAGATACATATTTCTCTGTTTTCTTCTAATAGATAGCTTTCATTGTGCTTTAGTTCCATAATAAAAATCTACTTTTATATAGTTGAGATAAGTAGTACACAGATTTTTCAAATCAGATAAGTCACACCTCGCTTTAATTTCCCATTCATTTGAAAGGACGACACAGTCTTAGACTAAGCTCCCCTTATGCTTGGGTTTGTTTCTGTTTAAAAAAAAGTTGGGGGGGGGGGATTCAACAGGCCTAAGATGGAACCACTTGTCCCCAGAACAGCAAACCTAGACTTAATTGCAGCTTCTACTTCTCTCAGGAATGGAATTTCTGGAAATTTCTAGTCAGCACTGATGAGGTAGCTTTGCCTAAAACTTTGTTTGCTTTTGCTAATAGCCTCTTTGTCCTGTTCCATTTCTGCAAAAGTCATCCATTTTATATAGCTCCTTGGAGAACTCTACTATTTACTAGATGGTGTGCTGCTCAATTCATGAGTTGTTGGATAAAGCTAAATAGAAAGCAAAAGTGCTCAGCTGAATTTTATATTTTAAGTGTTCTAAACTCTCTTCTGTTCCTTTGGTCTTTTTGTCTGTTATTGGGCTAGTCATTCTAATTTGATAACTGCATCTTTATGACTTTTTTTGTTGGCAACTTTTATATATTTACCTTTCATGTGGAGTTTATCATCAACTCCCCCAGTGCCTTTCCTCCCACTCACTTACCTGCCAAATCCTATTGAACTTTTGAATGGAATTATATAAAATTTATTATAATTTAATTTGGAGGGAATTTGACTGCTTTACACTATGAAGTCTACCCTTCTAGGAAAATATGCTGACCTCTATGTTAGGCAATTTACACATTAGTTTCATTGTATCCTCATACTAACATTATTATTTGGATATTTATTATCTCTTTTTACAGAGGAAGAAACTAAGTCTTAGGTTAGTTTAATTGTTCAAGTTCATGTGGCAGAGAGTGGGTAAAATGAAAATTAAAACCCAGGTCAGCAGACCGGCAGGTTTCCAAAACTGATATTCCTTCCACTCATGTATTTGTCTCCAGTGTCGGACAAGGAAAGAGATGGAGAAGGCCTGAATTAGAGTAATAGCAGTGGGAAAAATAAGAAGCCTGATTTGAGAGATGCTTAGGATTCGGTGATTTATTGGATTTGGGGTAAAGAGAGAGATGGGGCATATAGGATTAATGGGTTGGGTGGTAGAGACATTCACCAAGAGATATAATGTAGGAGAGGAGCAGGGTCTCTGGGGAAGGTTGTGAGTTTCGTTTTGGACATGTAGCTTTTGGTGTCATTCAGAGGTGATTGGAGGTCTGCATGAATTGTAGTGGAAGGGTAGGGGCAAGGAGAGATGAAGATCCTAGTAAAGGAGTTGCTTAAATCATCCCCCAGGCCACGAGACCCCTACAGTTTTTCACTGGTGAGACAGGCCTCGGAATCTTCATGGGATGCATCTCCCGCTGTCTAGAGTGTTTGTGTCTTACCAAGGCCTTTAAATACCTGCCATTTCTTGCTCATCTCAACTGATTAACATGCTGCCATCTGCAGAATATGCTAATATATGTTCAGATGGTCCAAGTCCCTTTAGACTATATTATGACAGAGGGAGAGAGTATCACCTTAGCAAAACCATAACCGCAACATATCGTCCCTTCCATGGGAACATGAACTGTTTCTGCTCTGCTGTCTTGAAAACATGGAAAAGAATTCTTTGACCAGATCAGTGATGAACATTTGTTATCGAGGCAGTGCCAGTGTGCTCTAACTGAAAATAGCATGTCTATCACCGCAGCTGCACGTAGAGGCAGGATGGATGGAGTTTGCTGCAGCCCATGTCATCCTCTAGGATCCACATGGTTTCCTTATGAACCAGACATGAATTAAATGGAAATACAGTGAGGACTACCGCTCCTGTCATCCCCCTGCCTTCCATGCAAGATTGTTGCGATTCACTATCTCAGCTGAAAGGTAATGGTGATAGAGTTTGGTCTTCCCACCATCAAATGCCACATTGTGAATGACTCCAGTTTGCTCTGATGGCTAAGAGGAGGAGGTGGAAGCAAATTTTAATCTTTTGAAAGTTTGTTTTTTTTCTTGTAAGGCAGAGGCCTCTGTGTCATTTTCAAGCAAGGGGGAATGTTAATTTTTGATATGGAGGAGTGGGCCTCTTCTGCAGGCCCAGAAAGGTCAAGGGAATCTGATGTTTCAAGGATTTTTAGAGCACTGACCTAAATGTCCTATTTTCCAGTCTCAAGGTACCATGCTTTTTGAAGCAGGGTCCTTCCTCTGGCATAGTGGACTTGTCAGAGTTGAGATTTTAAACTTGTCTGGAGCACACTAAGGTTAAGACTGGGACCCAATTCTCAGATTTTTTTAGAGCTCTAACCTCCAGCTCCAAGGGTGTCTTTGATGTTGCCCAGGAGGCCCTTTGACTTTCTCATTCCCTAGCACTATCGACATTTTGAGCATGAGAATAAATCCTTGTTGGGGATGACATTGTATTGTGCGCTATTGGGTGGTTAGCAGCATTGTACCAGAGGCCAGTAGCAACCTCCACTCCCCCCACCCCGCCCCCCAGTTGTGGCAACCAAATATGTCTTCAGACACTGTCAACTGTTCTCCTGTTGCGGCAAAACTGACTGTGTAGGGAACCACTGCCTGAGATAAAAGGACGTTAGGGTGGGGCAAGCAGATATTATGTGCCTCAACTACTCTGATGTAATATGCCCTTCACTCACACCCCCAAAACATGTTGAACCTGACTCTGTCCAAACCTTAGAGCACACTTACACCATAGTGGGTAGCGTGGTGCCCAGCCCACATCGCTTCAAGACCGAGGCACACATTTTCAAACAAGGAGAATGTTGACCACGGAGGACTCACAGCTGATGGAAACTGCCCTCAGCTGAAGGCAGCTGCCTTCTGCAAGGTTTCACACCCTCCCTGTAGGTGTCTGCATCAGGGACGGGCCGACATGATGACACAATGCCACTGCCACAATTTAAAACAACCAGATTCGAAAGGTGATATTCTGCATGATTCCATTCATAAAATATTTCAGAAGAGACTAAAACCACAATGGCAAAAATCACATCAGTGGTCGCCATGGCAAAGAAGGAGTGGGGATTGATCCCAAAGTCATGTGAGAGAACTTTTGGGGAGGATAGAAGCATTTTATATCTTTATTGTGGAGGCAGTTACACGTGTGTGTGTGTGTGTGTGTGTCAAAATTCATAGAACTGTACACTAAAAAAAGAGAATTTGACTGAATGTAAATTTACCTTGATAAACTTAACTTGGAAAAAATATTAAAAAACAAAACAATTGTGAAGGGCCAGTCTACTCCCGGAGCTCCCCATGGGATAGGTAGTGGCCTTTGTCACAACTTCTTTGCAGTTCAGTTTCTCCCTTTGTCTAGTCCTTCTTTCTCTCCCAGAAATGTGTTCCTGAGAACAAACACAAATGAGATCTTCCACAAATCTCTCTCTTGGTGTCTTTTCCCAAGGAACCCAACCCAAGAAAGTCCGTCTGAGAAGGCAGATAAAATAGGATTTTAGAGTTGGATAGCCCATCAGCTAGCTGGCAATAAGAATCCTGTCACTACTGTTCTGACAGATGCTGACATGTGGCGAAAGTGAAAGCCGCTCAGTCATGTCCGACTCTTCACGACCCCATGAACTGTAGCCCACCAGGTTCCTCTGTCCATAGGATTCTCCAGGCAAGAATACTGGAGTGGGTTGCCACTCCCTTCTCCAGGGGATTTTCCTGACTGAGGGACTGAACCTGGGTCTCCCTCATTGCAGGCAGATTCTTTACCATCTGAGCTACCAGGGAAGTGATGAGACCTGTGGTGAGTAGTACAAAATTGCTTAAACTTTTCAATCAGAATGAAGTAAGAAAGAGAAAAGCAAATATTGTATATTAACACATGTATGTGGAATCTAGGAAAAATCGGTACAGATGAAACTATTTGCAGGGCAGAAATAGAGATGCTGATGTAGGGAGTGGATGTGTGAACACGGGGGTGGAGGGGATGAATCGGGAGGTTGGGACTGACGTATGTGCACTGCCACATGTAAAACAGAAAGTTAGTGGGAACCTGCTGTATAGTACAGGGAGCTCAGCTCAGTGCTCTGTAGACTAGAGGGGTGGGACGGGGTGGGCTGGGAGGGAGGTCCAAAAGGAAGGAAATACACACACACACACACACACACACACACACACACACAGCTGATTCACTTCATTGTACAGCAAAACTAACACAACATTGTAAAGCAACTATACTCCAGTTTAAAAAAAAAAAAAAAGTTTGTTGGGAAGTGAGATGGGATACAAGTGAAGAGAACATACTGACAGATGCAGTATCCCAAGCATTTGAAAAATTCAGTCAGTTCAGTCACTCATTTGTGTCTGACTCTTTGTGACCCCATGGACTGCAGCATGCCAGGCCTCCCTGTCCATCACCAACTCCCGGAGTTCACTCAAACTCATGTCCATTGGGTTGGTGATGCCATCCAAACATCTCATCTTCTGTCATCCCCTTCTCCTCAACACCTTCAATCTTTCCCAGCGTCAGGGTCTTTTCAAATGAGTCAGCTCTTTGCATCATGTGACCAAAGTATTGGAGTTTCAGGTTCAACATCAGTCCTTCCAATGAATATTCAGGACTGATTTCCTTTAGGATGGACTGGTTGGATCTCTTTGCAGTCCGAGGGATGTGAAATTAGAAAAAGACAGTAAGAATTCTGATGCTGAAAAAAGTTAGTAGTGCTGAGGTTGAGAATGCCTGATCTAATGCTTCCAGCTGCTGATGATTTTTCCTTGAGTCAGTAGTTGACTTGCCATTTCCTTCTCCAGAGGATCTTCCTGACTCAGGGGTTGAACCTAGGTCTCCCTCATTGCAGGCAGCTGCTTTACCCTCTGAGCCACCAGGGAAGCCCATCAATAGTTAATTGCTGCTGCTGCTGCTGCTGCTAAGTCGCTTCAGTCGTGTCCGACTCTGTACGACCCCATAGACGGCAGCCCACCAGGCTCCCCCGTCCCTGGGATTCTCCAGGCAAGAACACTGGAGTGGGTTGCCATTTCCTTCTCCAGTGCATGAAAGTGAAAAGTGAAAGTGAAGTTGCTCAGTCATGTCCGACTCTTCGTGACCCCATGGACTGCAGCCTACCAGGCTCCTCCGCCCATGAGATTTTCCAGGCAAGAGTACTAGAGTGGGGTGCCATCACCTTCTCTGCAATAGTTGATTAGGATTTATAAATTCAATCATTTATTCCACATATATTAGATGGAGTACTGAAAAAAAGAGCTTTTAATGATCACCTAAGTTTACTTGCTTTCTCTAATTTTAGGATAATAGAATAACCAGCTCTGGAATAATACAGTTGGCATAGTCAGAAAATCATTATAGTGTTCACTTCAGGCCTAAATTAAGTACAGATAAATTAAAAATGTAAAAATGAGAACCAATAAGATTTGATAAACAGTTACTGAAGGTAGGCAGAAGTTATAATGACTCTTGGTTTTCTAACCCGAGTGTATAGTGGTGCCAGACATTAAATAAAAGAGAACAACAAGGATGAAAGATTTGAAGTTATTCAGTTTGAGAAGTTTAGCAGATTAAATATCATTCACTTCCTTTTCTCAGCCTCTATGAGAAAACTGCTCTTCTTTGAGCCTTTGATGGGTGCATGGCTTGCTTTAACTGATAGAATGCGGATGAAAATGATAGCTGCCCTTTCAAAGCCTAAGCCATAGAGGCATTGTATATTTGTGCTCAGGGAAGGAACTTCTACCACCTACCATGAAAATAAAAAGCTCTTTCATTCTGGGTCCGAGAACAAAACACATACAGAGCAGATCTGAGCTTAACCCACACTTTGGAGCAGAACTGCCTAGCCAAGCTCATTCTAGATGAGCTGAACTACAATCAATCTGCAGATTCATGAGCGTGAGAATCAATGTTTCTTTACCATTGAATGTGTGGTAGTTTGTTACGTGGCAATAAGATAGAAACAAAACCCCTGAAGGACACACGTGAAAACACATAGTATGGATCTGGATATGCAGGTCTCAAAATTGAGAGAGGATCACAAAGGGAAAAAGAATAGTGTAAGAGAAGAACCAAAGTCAGAACCCTGGGGAACATTGACAAATTGGCCATTTGTCATTTGGACATGCTCAGTTCTGAATACTGAAGGTATTTTCCTCTGTGATTGTATTATCTACTTTAGGTATAAATGTGGATATATGTGGGAGAAGGCAATGGCACCCCAATCCAGTACTCTTGCCTGGAAAATCCTATGGACGGAGGAGCCTGGTAGGCTGCAGTCCATGGGGTCACGAAGAGTCGGACATGACTGAGCAACTTCACTTTCACTTTTCACTTTCGTGCACTGGAGAAGGAAATGGCAACCCACTCCAGTGTTCTTGCCTGGAGAATCCCAGGGACGGGGGAGCCTGGTGGGCTGCCGTCTATGGGGTCGTACAGAGTCGGACACGACTGAAGTGACTTAGCAGTGGATGTATGTATATATGTATTACTGTAAGAATTACCTGTATATTCTACCCAGCCACTTACAGCTGTGATATATACACGGACTCGGGATTATCCAGATAAGATAAAACACCAGTCTGTGTTTCGGCTGCACGGTGTCTTCGTCGCTGTGCACGGGCTTTTCTCTGGTTGCAGGGAGTGGGGGCTACTCTCTAGCTGTGGTGTGTGGGTCTTAGTGCGGTGGCTTCTCTTGTTGCAGAGCACAGGCTGCAGAACGTGGGCTCAGTAGTTGTGACACAGCGTGTGGGATCTTCCTGGACCGGAAACAAACCTGTGTCCCCGGCATTGGCAGGCAGATTCCTAACCACCGGACCACCAGGGGAGTCCCAGGTTGGCCATAATATTATGATTTTAAAAGGGAAATTGCTCTTACTTCTATTCATTTTATATCGCAGCTTCTTTTGTTGGCTGAATTTTGCCTCCTTAACAATACATCTCTCCAGACTTCCAGTCAGTTTCCATTAGAAGCCACTCAGTATGTCAGTCTTTGAAACTGATTAGTCAATTTCTCTTTCCTCAATATTCAGTTGAGAAAATTTTGTTTTTTGCTTTAGGGCATTGAAAAATCCATTTTATTCTGCAAAGGTTGGAGGTTCCTGTTTTCCTTTAGTGCTCTCTCTTTTCCTCTTCTTTCTCTCCTCACTCCCTCTCCTCCCCTTTTCTTCTTCCTCTCTCTTCTCATTGAACACTCTCCTCTGAACTCTGCCATTCTCCTCCTTTTTGTAAGGACATTTTCTAGTTCCTTGAGGTACTAAGAAGAGGGTTAAGAGCTGTTTTTGCTCTTGCACCTCAATTCTACAAGTATAAAGGAAAGTTTTTTTGCTTCTTAGTTTTGTTTGTTTGTTTTTAAAAATAGTATTGATAGCACAATGTTCATCTTCTAAATGCTTTTAAATGTTTCTGTTAGCTACCAGAATCACAATAGCATCATTGACCACAAAATGTGCTTTCATGCTTAATGGGGCCTGGAGCCTCTGCTCTAAGTCTAGGTGGAGACAGACACAGAATTGCATGTAAACAAAAGTTCATGAAGTGGATTGCAGATGCTCTCTCCCAACCAACTCTTCAGAGCAATTTCCTGTTCTCATGAGGAACAAACCAGAATGAATTGCTTTATGTAGACAGGATAGGAGCAAGATAGTATCATTTTCTTATCTGAAATTATGCCTTGATACTCATCTCCTTGGTTCAGATCTTTAACAGGGGAAGTTCTGATAAATAGCTAGTTATGAGGGAAGATGATGCATTTAATTTTAGAAACATTGAATTTCAGAATCTATTGTTTTTGGAACACAGAATCCAGTTTTGAAGTGCATATCATTAGGCTTTGAACACATGTAGTTTAAGGTTCAGCGAGATTTTCCTATGGAGGAGTCCAACTGGCAGAGCTGACATACAGAAGAGGTGTCAGGGCCAGAGTTACAGATTTGGTCATTACTTGTATGTTTGAAGCTTTGTGAAGTGATGGGGAAACTCCTGGACTGCCAAAAGCAGGGATTGAGGATTGAGCCTTGGGTTATACCCAATTTGGTACATGGAAGGAGAAAGTGAAACCAAGAAAAAAAGATGAATAGCTATGGTAGGGAACTGTGACAATATAGCCTTGTGCATGCCAACACCGATAGAATTCTGAGAAGGCAGGTGTAGTTATATAACTGAGCAAGGGCTTGTGTGCCCACAAGGCAGAAAGCCAAACTCTGGTAGCAAGTATTTGCAGCAAAGTAAGGATTTCTTTGCAGGGAGTCAAGCAAAGGAGTGGGAGACAGGACTCAGATCCATTCCACCTTGGTCTTTGAGTTAGGGATAATTTTAAGGGGAAGAACAGAAAAACTGGGATAAATCATCATCCTGTGACATTTCTTAATCATGTTTTTAGGAGTCAAGATGTGCCCAGTTTATGATTCTCTAGCCCAGTGGCCCATGGCTTAGGGGTCTCTGAGCTCATCTTGTCCTGGAAAAACAACTTTAGTTTGTACATTAATATTGAAATATAATAATAGCAACTTTAGTCCATTAACAATATTTAGGGACAACTGCAATCTTAATCATCTGATTCTGGTTGATTAGTGGTCAGCACAGAATTGAGGTCAGGGGATAAGAAAGGGAAAAAAGTTCTGGATAGAAAGATGAATCACAAACTCAGTAAAAGAAATTGTTTTCAGCAGGACTTGTTTTCAGTTATGATTGTCTGCCACGAAAGAGAGACCAGTAGCACAAAGGCTGAGTAAAAGCCATCTGATTAGGTGATGAGGAGGCACTGGGAACCTTTGAGAGATGATTCAGTGGAGTTGTGTAGACTAGAAAACAGTGTCAGCAATTAGGGGGAGATTCATTGATGAGGAAATGGAGGAGAGGAAGACAGATGACTTTTCAAAAAAATATAGGCAGGGAACAAATAAGAAAATGAACTCCAGGATTAAAGTCAGAGTTACTTATCTTGGTAGAAAAAACTCCAGGGATCCTCACTGCTCTGACATTGGATGACTTAGGATTTTGTGATATTTATCACCTTTTAAAAATGTGCAATTTGTTCTATGAAGACCTACAAGAACTTCTAGAACTAACACCAAAAAAGGTGTCCTTTTCATCATAGGGGACTGGAATGCAAAAGTAGGAAGTTAAGAGATACCTGGAATAACAGGCAAGTTTGGCCTTTGAGTACAAAATGAAGCAGAAAAAAGGCTAATAGAGTTTTGCCAAGAGAATGCGCTGGTCATAGAAAACACCCTCTTCCAACAACACAAGAGAAGAGTCTACACATGGACATCACCAGATGGTCAGTACCAAAATCAGCTTGATTATATTCTTTGCAGCCAAAGATGGAGAAGCTCTATACAGTCAGCAAAAACAAGACCAGGAGCTGACTGTGTCTCAGATCATGAACTCCTTATTGCCAAATTCAGACTTAAATGGAAGAAAGTAGGGAAAACCACTAGACCATTCAAATATGACCTAAATCAAATCCTTATGATTATACAGTGGAAGTGACAAATAGATTCAAGGGATTAGATCTGACAGACAGAGTGCCTGAAGAATATGGATAGTGGTTCATAACATTGTACAGGAGGTGGTGATCAAAACCATCCCAAAGAAAAAGAAATGCCAAAAGGCAAAGTGATTGTCTGAGGAGGGCTTACAAACAGCTGAGAAAAAAAGAGAAGCAAAAAGCAAAGGAAAAAAGGAAAGATACACCCATCTGAACGCAGAATTCCAAAGAATAGCAAGGAGAGTTAAGAAAGCCTTCCTCAGTGATCAATGCAAAGAAATAGATGGAAACAATCAGTTCAGTTCAGTTCAGTCGCTCAGTCGTGTCCGACTCTTTGCGATCCCCTGAATTGCAGCACGCCAGGCCTCCCTGTCCATCACCATCTCCCGGAGTTCACTCAGACTCACGTCCATCGTGTCCGTGATGACATCCAGCCATCTCATCCTGGGTCTTCCCCTTCTCCTCCTGCCCCAATCCCTCCCAGCATCAGAGTCTTTTCCAATGAATCAACTCTTCTCATGAGGTGGCCAAAGTACTGGAGTTTCAGCTTCAGCATCATTCCTTCCAAAGAAATCCCAGGGTTGATCTCCTTCAGAATGGACTGGTTGGATCTCCTTGCAGTCCAAGGGACTCTCAAGAGTCTTCTCCAACACCACAGTTCAAACACATCAATTCTTCAGTGTGCTCAGCCTTCTTCACAGTCCAACTCTCACATCCATACATGACTACTGGAAAAACCATAGCCTTGACTAGACGGACCTTAGTCGGCAGAGTAATATCTCTGCTTTTGAATATGCTCTCTAGGTTGCTCATAACTTTTCTTCCAAGGAGTAAGCGTCTTTTAATTTCATGGCTGCAGTCACCATCTGCAGTGATTTTGGAGCCCAAAAAAATAAAGTCTGACACTGTTTCTACCGTTTCCCCATCTATTTCCCACGAAGTGACAGGACCCGATGCCATGATCTTTGTTTTCTGAATGTTGAGCTTTAAGCCACTTTTTCGCTCTCCTCTTTCACCTTCATCAAGAAGCTTTTTAGCTCCTCTTCACTTTCTGACATAAGGGTGGTATCATCTGCATATCTGAGATTATTGATATTTCTCCCGGCAATCTTGATTCCATCTTGTGTTTCTTCCAGTCCAGCGTTTCTCATGATGTACTCTGCATATAAGTTAAATAAGCAGGGTGACAATATACAGCCTTGACGTACTCCTTTTCCTATTTGGAACCAGTCTGTTGTTCCATGTCCAGTTCTAACTGTTGCTTCCTGACCTGCATATAGGTTTCTCAAGAGGGAGGTCAGGTGGTCTGGTATTCCCATCTCTTGAACAGTTTTCCACAGT
>SJYQ01008236.1:168755-181065 GCA_006410935.1 Redunca redunca
TGCTGAGTTTTCCAAATTTGCTGGCATATTGAGGGCAGCACTTTCACAGCATCATCTTTCAGGATTTCAAACAGCTCAACTGCAATTCCATCACCTCCACTAGCTTTGCTCGTAGTGATGCTTTCTAAGGCACACTTGACTTCACATTCCAAGATGTCTGGCTCTAGATTAGGAATCACATCATCATGATTGTCTGGGTCGTGAAGATCTTTCTTGTACAGTTCTTCTGTGTATTCTTGCCACCTCTTCTTAATATCTTCTGCTTCTGTTAGGTCCATACCATTTCTGTCCTTTATCGAGCCCATCTTTGCATGAAATGTTCCCTTGGTATCTCTAATTTTCTTGAAGAGATCTCTAGTCTTTCCCATTCTGTTGTTTTCCTCTATTTCTTTGCATTGATCACTGAAAAAGGCTTTCTTATCTCTTCTTGCTATTCTTTGGAACTCTGCAATCAGATGCTTATAGCTTTCCTTTTCTCCTTTGCTTTTTGCCTCTCTTCTTTTCACAGCTATTTGTAAAGCCTCCCCAGACAGCCATTTTGCTTTTTTGCATTTCTTTTCCATGGGGATGGTCTTGATCCCTGTCTCCTGTACAGTTTCACGAATCTCACTCCATAGTTCATCAGGCACTCTATCTATCAGGTCTAGACCCTTAAATCTATTTCTCACTTCCACTGTATAATCATAAGGGATTTGATTTAGGTCATACCTGAATGGTCTAATGGTTTTCCCTACTTTCTTCAATTTAAGTCTGAATTCGGCAATAAAGAGTTCATGATCTGAGCCACAGTCAGCTCCTGGTCTTGTTTTTGCTGACTGTATAGAGCTTCTCCATCTTTGGCTGCAAAGAATATAATCAATCTGATTTCAGCGTTAACCATCTGATGATGTCCATGTGTAGAGTCTTCTCTTGTGTTGTTGGAAGAGGATGTTTGCTATGACCAGTGTGTTTTCTTGGCAAAACTCTATTAGTCTTTGCCCTGCTTCATTCTGCGTTCCAAGGCCAAATTTGCCTGTTACTCCAGGTGTTTCTTGACTTCCTACTTTTGCATTCCAGTCCCCTATAATGAAAAGGACATCTTTTTTGGGTGTTAGTTCTAAAAGATCTTGTAGGTCTTCATAAAACCATTCAACTTCAGTTTCCTCAGTGTTACTGGTTGGGGCATAAACCTGAATAACTGTGATATTGAATGGTTTGCCTTGGAGACGAACAGAGATCATTCTGTCATTTTTGAGATTGCATCCAAGTACTGCATTTCGAACTCTTCTGTTGACCATGATGGAAACAACAGAAAGTGAAAGACTAGAGATCTCTTCAAGAAAATTGGAGATACCAAGGGAACATTTCATGCAAAGATGAGCACAATAAACGACAGAAATGGTATGAACTTAACAGAAGCAGAAAATATCAAGAAGTGGCAACAATACACAGAAAAACTATATAAAAAAATCTTAATAACCCAAATAACCACAATAGTGTGATCACTCACCTAGAGCCAGACATCCTGGAGTGCAAAGTCAAGTGGGCCATCACTACGAACAAAGCTAGTGGAGGTGATGGAATTCTAGCTGCGTTATTTCAAATCCTAAAAAATGATGCTGTGAAAGTGCTACATTCATTATGCCAGCAAATCTGGAAAACTCAGCAGTGGCCATATGACTGGAAAAGATCAGTTTTCATTCCAATCTCAAAGACAGGCAATGCCATAGAATATTCAAACTATCGCACAATTGCACTCATCTCTGCTAAGTCGCCTCAGTCATGTCTGACTCTGTGCAACCCCCATAGATGGCAGCCCACCAGGCTCCCCCATCCCTGGTATTCTTCAGGCAAGAACACTGGAGTGGGTTGCCATTTCCTTCTCCAGTGCATGAAAGTGAGAAGTGAGAGTGAAGTCACTCAGTCGTGTCCGACTTTTAGCGACCTCATGGACTGCAGTCTACCAGCTCACATGCTAGCAAAGTAATGCTCAAAATTCTCCAAGTCAGGCTTCAACAGTACATGAACAAAGAACTTCCAGATGTTCAAGCTGGACTTAGAAAAGGCAGAGGAACCAGACAGCAAATTGCCAACACCCATTGGATCATTGAAAAGGCAAGAAAATTCCAGAAAAACACCTACTTCTGCTTCATTGACTATGCTAAAACCTTTGACTGTGTGGATCAAAACAAACTGTGGAAAATTCTTAAAGAGATGGAAATACCAGACCATCTTACCTGCCTCCTGAGAAATCTGTATGCAGGTCAAGAAGCAACAGTTAGAATTGGACATGGAACAATGGACTGGTTCCAAATTGGGAAAGGAAGGAGTACATCAAGACTGTATATTGTCACCTTGCTTGTTTAACTTATATGCAGAGTACATCAAGCAGAATACCAGATTGGATGAAGCACAAGCTAGAATCAAGATTGCAGGGAGAAATAGCAATAACCTCAGATACACAGATGACCCATCCTTATGGCAGAAAGCTAAGAGGAGCTAAAGGCCCTTTTGATGAAGGTGAAAGAGGAGAGTGAAAAAGCTAGCTTAAAACTCAACATTCACAAAATGAAAATCATGGCATCCGGTCCCATCACTTAATGGCAAATAGTTGGGGAAACAATGGAAACAGTGACAGACTTTATATTCTTGGGCTCCAACATCACTGCAGATGGTGAATGCAGTCATGAAGTTAAAAGATGCTTGCTCCTTGAAGAAAAGCTATGACCAACCTAGATAGCATATTAAAAAGCAGAGACATTATTTTACCAAAAAAGGTCCGTCTAATCAAAGCTATGGTTTTTCCAGTAGTCACGTATGGGTGTGAGAGTTGGACTATAAAGAAAGCTGAACACTGAAGAGTTGATGCTTTTGAACTGTGCTGTTGGAGAAGAGTCTTGAGAGTCTCTTGGATTGCAAGGAGATCCAACCAGTCTATCCTAAAGGAAATCAGTCCTGAATATTCATTGGAAGGACTGATGCTGAACCTGAAGTTCCAATACTTTGGCACCTGATGTGAAGAACTGACTCATTTGAAAAGACCCTGATGCTGGGAAAGATTGAAGGCAGGAGCAGAAGGGGACAACAGATGAGATGGTTGGATGGCATCACTGACTCAATGGACATGAGTTTGAGCATGCTCCAGGAGTTGGTGATGGACAGGGAATCCTGGTGTGCTGCAGTCTATGGGGTTGCAAAGAGTTGGACATGACTGAGTGACTGAACTGAACTTAACTGAATTCATTACAATTTCTCTTCAGATTTTAAAGAAATGCTCACTTTGATACCTAGTTGTATTTTTCTCATTTTGTATACTACTTTATATAAGTTTCTTGTTGTCCACACTTGGATCTTCTCCAGCAAGGATAAATGTTCATGTAACAGACTTCTTTTCTCCCATCTTCTTGGATCCAAGAAAAGTTTTGGTAGACATGAGTTCTAACTCTTCCAGTGAATAACCAAACAGATGTGGCAATTAGCTTACCCTGATTCTTGAAAGGGTACTTAAGTTTGGCTCCTCTCAGTACTGACCTTTTTTTTTTCTTTTTCATTAACTACCCAGGAACGCAGACTGCTTTTCAGATTAGCTGCTATTTAAAAAAAAATATTGTTTATTTATTTTGGACAGCACTGGTTCTTCACTGCTCTGGCCAGTCTTTCTCTGCTTGCAGTGAGTAGGGGCTACTCTCCACTATGGGCTCTCACTGTGGGGACTTTTGTGGAGCACAGGCTCTAGGCGCAGTCTTCAGTAGTTGCAGTGTGTGGCCTCAGTAGTTGGGTGTGCAGGCTACAGGGCACATGGGCTTCTGTAGTCGGGGCTCTCAGGCTTGGTGGCATGTGGAATCATCCCAGACCATGGATCAAACCCTTGTCTCCTGCATTGGCAGGTGGGCTCCCATCCACTGCACCACAAGGGGAGACCAGATTAGCTGCTATTACTTTGTAAGGTAACTTCGTAGGTGGGATTGGATGACTCTTTGAGTTCTTTGTCAACTTGAGGTTCTTATTTGTTTCAAATAGCAAGACTTTAAGGGAAAGAGAAGCAGAGCTTGAAGATTCAACTAGCATTTGTGACCGGGTAGGAGAAGGGGTGGCAGAGAGGGAATGGCATGAGGGAGGTCGTGGGCCATTCTGAAGCAGGGTAGGGGGCCAGCATAGGAGGGATTGTCCAGGTGAGGAGTCTGCAGTGGATATGGCTGGGTTTTCTGGGGCTGACCAGGGATACAGGGTGGACTAACAGGACCAGGGAAGAGTGGAAGTTATGCCTGGAGGTGACCTAGCAGAGAAAGCAGCGCAGAGAGGGGAGGGCAAGGTCAGAGATGAGTGTGGCCACTTCAGAGACAGCTCCAGAGCACCCTGCTCACAGGAAGAGCTCGTTTGATCACTGACTCATTGTGTGGCCTGCCCTTCCTGTGCTGCAGTTTCCCCTTCTGTGAGATGAGAAGCACAACAAAGGGCCACGGGGAGGAAAAACTAACAAAACAGACCAAGATGCTGGTGGTGGGTATGTTCTTCTATGGTTTCTATGGTAATAATTCTGGGCTGAATTTAAAAAAAGAAACCACAAGGTGTGTAAAATACACATCCACTTATTAGTAAAATGCATTTCAAACTGATTTTCCTTTTTCAGGGGGTAGTCTCTAAAAGAGATAATTCTCTTCGAGAAAACCCCTAGTCAAGGGGTCTCTGGTTTATCACTGAAACACAGAAACTGAATTTGGCACACACTTTTTTGGCCATAAAGGAAGAAATGGCAAACAAATGTTAGTTCTTTTATTCACAATAACATTTATTGAGAACTGGCCATGCGCCAGCCTGCCAGCGTTATAATCGGTAGTGAGACTACAAAAACGGAAAACATAGATTTAGCCATAAACAAGTATAGAAAGGATGCAGCTAGAGATCTTCCCTGTAGCTCAGATGATAAAGAAAGGATGCAGCTAATCACAGCCACTGGAGACTGAGGCTCTGTTACACAGGCGAGTGCCAGGTTCTCTGAGAGATCAGACGAAGGAGCTGGGGACTCAGGGGACAGAGGTCAGTACAAGTTCCAGAAAGGAGCTGATGGGTGAGCTGGTTCCTGGACATGTTCAGCGAGGAGGTGCAGAGGAAGGGTGGGAGGACATGGGAGAGGAACTCTGCCACGTTGGCATTAAGTCTCAAGCCAGACTATTAGAATGACAGTTCCTTAGAAGCTGACCCCATGTTTGATTCATCTTCATACGTCCCGGGGACTTTTCCCAGACCTTTGTCCCCAGTGGCACCCCAATATACACTTGTGTTTGTCTAACTCACTCTGTCTGAAAGGATTCAGTAGCTTTCCATGATGATGGATGAATTCCATTCCCCTCTTCTAGACTCTGAAGCCCTGTGTGATCTGTATCTATCTTGAGCAGCTCTTCCCTTCCCCAGCATGACTCCATGACTCATCATGACTGGCTATTTCTTATCCTCCAGGTTTCCATGTCAACATTTTTTCCCCAGATAGGTCTTGCTTTATCAGCTAATCTAAGTAGGTTCCTCATACTTTATGCTGATTGTCTCCATTTTTGGAGACAATAGGGCTTCCCAGGTGGCTCAGTGGTAAAGAATCCACCTGCCAATGCAAGAGACACAGGTTCAGTCCCTGGGTTGGGGAGATCCCTGGAGAAGGAAATGGCAAACCACTCTAGTATTCTTGACAGAGGAGTCTGGCAGGCTATAGTCCATGGGGTCACAAAGAGTCAGACATGACTGACACATTACATTATATTCCTAAAATATTTTTCAAATAAATGAAATATTGATTGAAACAAAATAATAATAATAATAAGCTAAAATTTATTGAATTCTTATTATATGTTTAGCATTATGTTTCTTTCTTTTTTCCTTTCTTTACCTTTTTTTTGTTCTGAGAACACTACATCTACTCATTCCAGAGGTAGATACATTATTAAGTACAATTATCATTCTTATCTCTAGAAATTATTTATTTTCTAATGGAAAGTTTGTGTGCATGTTGGATGCTTATTTCTTTATACACAGTTACCTTATCTAGTCCTCATAAAAATCATATAAGGTAAGTACTATTATTATTTCTAATTTATAGAAGAGGAAACAGAAACTTAAAGAGGCCAAACAAATTGACCCAGGAACCACAACTAATGATAGAGTGACAGCTTAGAAATCAGGATGTTTGACTTCAGAACCTAGACTCAAATGTATTAAGGGCTTTAAATACTGCCTCTTGAATGTGTTTGAAAGCTCAAAGTGTTTAGCAAATGATTATCGTGTATCTATTTCAGATCCGTTTTGTGTTCTATGAATTTTTAAATGATCAAGGACATGAATCTAGAGCCTTCTACTACAATTCCTATTACTGTCTATGGCATCAAGTGATAGTCCTTGTTTATTAGAAAAAGGGAATATGAGCTGGATTCTCTCATTTCTCTTCCTCAAATTTCTGTTGGCCAGAAGTCACGTGATACCAGTGGGTTTACTGTGAGGGGAGGGCTCCAAGGCAGTGCACAGGAATATTTCTGTGCACAAGATTTGCCTGGGAGTCTTATTCAAATGCAGTCTCTGATTCATAGGCCTGAGGAGGGCCTGTGAGTCTGCGTTTCTAACAGGCTCCCAGGTGAGCCCATGCAGCTAGCTGGGGATCACACCATGAGCCACGTGTTCTAAGGGTGAATGTAGCATAGAATACCTGGGTTTTCCTTCTGTCCCCAACAAGGCAAATGAGTTCTAGTAACTGGCACCCAGACATAGATCTTGGTGGGATAGGTAATTACACTGGAATTTAACCTGCAGGAGAGCAGCGTCCTTTCCTTCCTTCTTTAGCATGTTTCCCGTTCCTGGCACAGAATTAGAGCTCAATGATTATTGAAGGTAGAGAATTTGTCCTTGCTTGGGCGTCGGTAAGAATTCATCATCTCAGTCTTCTATTTCTTTCCAGTTCTGAGGTGAGTGAGGACAACCCATATTGCAGGAAAGTGAAAGTTCTTTCCTGTACAGTAGTCCACATAAAAAGTGACAGGTGACCTATGGGAGAGAAGGAAAGAGAAAATGAAATCCTAAGACTTGAACTTCTACTTTGATTAACAGTCAAGTCCTTTTTGGGTTTGACTTTCCTCATTTGAGACGGTATGCAGTAGACAGTTCCCTATTGCTCTGCAGTGGAGGGGGTTGCTGAACACAGTCATCCACTCATTCAGCATATATGTGGAAGCATCATTCCAGGGACCTGAGATATATTGGTGAACAAAGAAGACCTGTATCCTCACAGAGCTTTTACTGTGGTTGGTGGAGCAAATAGTAAACTAAATAAATATTATATGCTATAAGGTTATAATGGCTCAGGAAAAATGAGATGTATAGCGAGGCAGGGGAACTATGGAGTATGAGTGGAAGCATGTTATAATATTAAATAACATGGTCCCAGTAAGTCTCACTGGAAAAGTGATATTTGGGGAGAGACTTGACAGGAGTAAGGAAGGAAACCAGGCAGATTTCTGGGGCAAGCATGTTGCCAGGCAGAGGTGACAGCTGGTGTAAAGGACCTGGGGCAGTAGAGTGGCTGCAATATTCCAAAGAGAGCAATGAGGTCAGTGTGTCTCAGTTCAGTTCAGTTCAGTTGCTCAGTCATATCCAACTCTTTGCAACCCTATGCACTGCAGCACGCCAGGCTTCTCTGTCTATCACCAACTCCTGGAGCCAACTCACTCAAACTCATATCCACTGTGTCAGTGATGCCATCCAAACACCTCATCCCCTTCTTCTTCCACCTTCAGTCTTTCTCAGCATCAGGATCTTTTCCAGTGAGTCAGTTCTTCACATCAGGGGGCCAAAGTATTGGCATTTCAGCTTCAGCATCAGTCCTTCCAATGAATATTTAGGACTGATTTCCCTTAGGATGGACTGGTTAGATCTCCTTGCAGTCCAAGGGACTCTCAAGAGTCTTCTCCAAAACCACAGTTCAAAAGCATCAGTTCTTCAGCACTCAGCTTTCTTTATAGTCCAACTGTCACATCCATACATGACTACAGGAAAAACCATAGCTTTGACCAGCCAGACTTTTGTTGGTAAAGTAATGTCTCTGCTTTTTAATATACTGTCTAGGTTGGTCATAATTTTTCTTCCAAGGAGCAAGTGTTTTTTAATTTCACGGCTGCAGTCACCATTTGCAGTGATTTTGGAGCCCTCCCAAAATAAAGTCTGTCACTATTTCCATTGTTTTCTCATCTATTTACCATGAAGTGATGGGACAGGATGCCATGATCTTAGTTTTCTGAATGTTGAGTTTTAAGCCAACTTTTCCACTCTCCTCTTTCACTTTCATCAAGAGGCTGTTTAGTTCTTCTTTGCTTTCTGCCATAAGAGTTGTGCCATCTGCATATCTGAGGTTATTGCTATTTCTCCCTGCAGTCTTGATTCCAGCTTGCGCTTCATACAGCCTGGCATTTCATGTGATGTACTATGCATATAAGCTAAATAAGCAGGGTGACAAAATACAGCCTTGACATATTCCTTTCCTGATTTGGAGCCAGTATGCTGTTCATGTCCAGTTGTAACTGCTGTTTCTTGACCTGCATACAGATTTCTCAGAGGGCTGGTCTGGTGGTCTGGTATTCCCATCTCTTTCAGAATTTTCCACAGTTTTTTATGATCCACATAGTCAAAGGCTTTGGCGTAGTTAATAAAGCAAAAGTAGATGTTTTTCTGGACCTCTCTTGCTTTTTCTATGATCCAACGGATGTTAGCAATTTGATCTCTGGTTGCACTGCCTTTTCTAAATCCAGCTTGAACATCTGGAAGTTCATGGTTCACGTATTGTTGAAGCCTGGTATGGAGAATATTGATCATTACTTTGCTAGTGTGTGAGATGAGTGCAATTGTGTGGTAGTTTGAACATTCTTTGGCATTGTCTTTCTTTGGGATTGGAATGAAAACTGATCCTTTCTAGTCCAGTGGCCACTGCTCAGTTTTCCAAATTTGCTGGCATATTGAGTGAGCACTTTCACAGCATCATCTTTCAGGATTTGAAATAACTCAGCTGGAATTCCATCACCTGCACTAGCTTTGTTTGTAGTGATGCTTCCTAAGGTCCACTTGACTTTGCATTCCAGGATGTCTGGCTCTAGGTGAGTGATCACACCATCGTGATTATCTGGGTCCTGAAGATCTTTTTTGTACAGTTCTTCTGTGTATTCTTGCCACCTCTTCTTAGTATCTTCTGCTTCTGTAAAGTCCATACCATTTCTGTCCTTTATTGAGCTCATCTTTGCATGAAATGTTCCCTAGGTATCTCTAATTTTCTTGAAGAGATCTCTAGTCTTTCCCATTCTGTTGTTTTCCTCTATTTCTTTGCACTGATCACTGAGGAAGGCTTTCTTATCTCTCCTTGCTATTCTTTGGAAATCTACATTCAGATGGGTATATCTTTCCTTTTCTCCTTTGCCTTTTGCTTCTCTTCTTTTCTCAGCTATTTGTAAGGCCTCCTCAGACAACCATTTTTCCATTTTGCATTTCTTTCTCTTGGGGATGATCTTGATCACTGCCTCCCGTACAATGTCACAAACCTCCATCCATAGTTCTTCAGGTACTCTGTCTATGAGATGTAATCCGTTGAATCTATTTGTCACTCCCACTGTATAGTCATAAGGGATTTGATTTAGGTCATACTTGAATGGTCTAGAGGTTTTCCCTACTTTCTTCAATTTAAGTCTGAATTTGGCAGTAAGGATTCATGATCTGAGCCACAGTCAGCCTCCTGTCTTGTTTTGTGTACTGAGTGAATTAAAGGATGAGGAAAGGCATCAGAAGTGAAGTCAGAGAGGAAGAGAGTAGATGAAGAATTATTCAGGTAGGTCCCTGTGGGACTCTGTAAACACTTTGGTTTATATTCTGAGTGAAATAGGGAGTGTTAGAGTGTTTTATCTTATGGTGATATGACCTGATTTGCATTTTGAAAGTACTTCTCTGGCTTCAGTGTCATGAATAGGCTGTGGGTTCAGTTCAGTTACTCAGTCATGTCCGACTCTTTGTGACCCCAAGGACTGCAGCATGCCAGGCCTCCTTGTCCTTTACTATCTCCCAAAGCTTGCTCAAACTCATGTCCATTGAGTTGTGATGCCATCCAACCATCTCATCCTCTGTCGTCCCCTTCTCCTCCCTCCCTCAATCTTTCTCAGCATTAGGGTCTTTTCAAATGAGTCAGTTCTTTGCACTAGGTGGCCAAAGTATTTGAGTTTCAGCTTCAGCATCAGTCCTTCCAATGAATATTCAGGACTGATTTCCTTTAGGATGGATTGGTTAGATCTCCTTGCAGTCCAAAGGACTCTCAAGAGTCTTCTCCAACACCACAGTTCAAAAAAAGCTGTGGGTGGGCAAGGGCAAAACCAGAGAGACCTGTAAAGAGGTATGGCAATAATCCACAATGAAGGAAACTATAAGAAAGGTGAAAAGACAGCCTTCAGAATGGGAGAAAATAATAGCAAATTTAGCAACTGACAAAGAATTAATCTCAAAAATATATAAGCAGCTCATGCAGCTCAATACCAGAAAAATAAACAACCCAATCAAAAATTGGGCCAAAGAACTAAACAGGCATTTCTCCAAAGAAGACATACAAATGGCTAACACACACATGAAAAGATGCTCAACATCACTCATTATCAGAGAAATGCAAATCAAAACCACAGTGCGGAACCATCTCATACAGCTCTATACAGTCAGAATGGCTACTATCAAAAAGTCTATAAACAATAAATGCTGGAGAGGGTGTGGAGAAAAGGGAACCCTCTTACACTCTTGGTGGAAAAGCATATTTGTACAACCACTATGGAAAACAGTGTGGATATTCCTCAAAAAACTGGAAATAGAACTGCCATACAACCTAGCAATCCCACTGCTGGGCACACACACTGAGGAAACCAGAAGTGAAAGAGACACGTGTACCCCAATGTTCATTGCAGCACTGTTCATAATAGCCAGGACATGGAAGCAACCTAGATGCCCATCAGCAGATGAATGGATAAGAAAGCTGTGGTATATATACACAATGGAGTATTACTCAGCTATTAAAAAGAACGAATTTGAATCAGTTCTAATGAGGTGAATGAAACGGGAACCTATTACACAGAGTGAAGTAAGTCAGAAAGAAAAACACCAATACAGTATATTACACATATCTATGAAGACCTAAAAGACCTTTTAGAACTAACACCCCCAAAAGATGTCCTTTTCATTAGAGGGGACTGGAATACAAAAGTAGGAAGTCAAGAAACACCTAGGGTAACAGGCAAATTTGGCCTTGGAATACAGAATGAAGCAGGGCAAAGGCTAATAGAGTTTTGCCAAGAGAACGCACTGGTGATAGCAAACACCCACTTCCAACGACACAAGAGAAGACTCTACACATGGACATCACCAGATGGTCAACACCAAAATTAGACTGATTATATTTTTTGCAGCCAAAGATGGAGAAGCTCTATACAGTCAGCAAAAACAAGACCAGGAACTGACTATGGCTCAGATCATGAGCTCCTTATTGCCAAATTCAGACTTAAATTGAAGAAAGTAGGGAAAACCACGAGACCATTCAGGTCTGACCTAAATCAAATCCCTTATGATTATACAGTGGAAGTGAGAAATAGATGTAAGGGACTAGATCTGATAGATAGAGTGCCTGATGAACTATGTATGGAGGTTAATGATATTGTACAGGAGACAGGTTTCAAGACCATCCCCATGGAAAAGAAATGCAAAAAAGCAAAATGGCTGTCTGGGGAGGCCTTACAAATAGCTGTGAAAAGACGAGAAGTAAAAGGCAAAGGAGAAAAGGAAAGATATAAGCACCTGATTGCAGAATTCCAAAGAATAGCAAGAAGAGATAAGAAAGCCTTCTTCAGCGATCAATGCAAAGTAATAGAGGAAAACAACAGAATGGGAAAGACTAGAGATCTCTTCAAGAAAATTAGAGATACCAAGGGAACATTTCATGCAAAGATGGGCTCGATAAAGGACAGAAATGGTACAGACCAAACAGAAGCAGAAGATATTAAGAAGAGGTGGCAAGAATACACAGAAGAACTGTACAAAAAAGATCTTCAGGACCCAGATAATCACGATGGTGTGATCACTCACCTAGAGCCAGACATCCTGGAATGTAAAGTCAAGTGGACCTTAGAAAGCATCACTACGAACAAAGCTAGTGGAGGTGATGGAATTGCAGTTGAGCTGTTTCAAATCCTGAAAGATGATGCTGTGAAAGTGCTCACTCAATATGCCAGCAAATTTGGAAAACTCAGCAGTGGCCACAGGACTGGAAAAGGGCAGTTTTCATTCCAAT